>CM025792.1:90710547-90736657 GCA_014635995.1 Sarcophaga peregrina | reverse complement strand
GGAACATCAGCCACATAATCATCATCGACAGCATCTTGGTGACTGGAATTAACCAGCTCTTCACTCATCAAGCATCTTCTACAGGCAATTTGGTATACTTTATAATATATTTTCGATTTTTTCATAAAACACTTTATTTTTTTTTCTAATTTAAATAGTAATTTTTAAAAAAAGATTTCCTCAATTTTGCATATTATATTCGTGTATTCGTATTTAAGAGAAACATATTTATCTTTAATGTACTTTTATTTATTGTCAACTAAATTTCCTTTATCTCAATTATCTGCTACTACTATAATTTAAATATTAATCAGAATTAATTCAATTTCTAAAAGATATGTTTCTCAATCTCAAAAGTTTTTCTTTTTTTTTTAATTGTAACTTATAACGAAACCCTACATATATATGTATTTGTATTTAAGTTAATTCTAAAATTTTATTTAACAAAAAACAACAAACAAAACAATTTGAATAGCGACATCAACCACCTCAAGACCGTTCGATCAGGAGGCCTCTTCATCGTTATGGATTTTGGTGAGTTTTTTCATTAATATTGTAAAAGTTAAGAGAATATTATTATATATTAAGAGTATAAATTGATGAGAAAATTAGAGAGAAAAAGAAAAATAAAAAAAAAAAAAAAAATAACAGATAAACAGAAGAGTAAATATTAAAATTTTTTGTTGTTATTTAACGTAACGTAACCATTGAATTTAACTACGAAAATATTTCTCTTAATTTTTTTCTAAGAAAGGCAAATTTGTGTTTTCAAAATTAACCTTTCTTAGGCCGTAAACTCGTTTATGATATTGCAGTTTTGATACTTACCCTTCTGTAAAACCTTTATATTATGTATATTGCCTATATTTTGAAACCTAACCTTTTCGTAAAATATAAATTTTTTTTTTTAAATATTTTTAAGTATTACCTAAATATTTTATGAATTTAAACCAATTTTCTTTCTTTTGACATTTGAATATGTATTAAAATATTTTTTTTTGGCTTATGAAGTTTAATTTATATCTATGGATGTATAATAAATAAACATAATATGGACTGGTAATTAGTCAACTCGTTTTTCTCATCATGGTGTGATAAGTTAGGATAGATTTGTTAGGGATCCTGAGAATCTTCTTTGCCATCAGGATAAAGGTAGGCGTGGGTTGTGAGGCACTGTTTCCTGAAAACATCAGGGAAGCTAATTCAGATGGAAAGTTCTATAACCTATTAAAGTAGAGTATTGATTTTTTTCTCTTTCTCACATATAGCTGTATTGGGGATTTGATTGCATTTATATAGCTATTCGGTCCATTTAGAGTTTAACAGTAATATAATACTAGGGAGTCTATATAAAATGACTGTAGAAATAGGATTTCATGAAGAGAGACAAGAACCTCCCCAGCCGACTGTTGCTAGCGATGATATGGCTCCCGCAGTTTCTCTCGTGGAATCACAAAGGGAACATCGAAACGAGGAAAGCAAATTTAGACCGCCGGAACGGATCTTGGTAACCCTTCGAAGTCTGGCCAAAGGTTTTTTCATTATAAGTAGTGACAGTACTTTATTTGGTTTTATCTTTCTTTCAATACTTTATCATCTTTTGGTTGTTACGGCAAATGACAAGTAGTAGCTTTTATTATTTATTTTGTTTTGTTTTCCTCCATTTAAGAACAATTTATTACAATACGACTAACTTAATTCGAACTCCATCATTGCTCGCTTTGTCTTGCCTTTTATATCGCGGGATCCTTAGTGTAATGAATATTCTCGAAGAAGAATGTTGGCCCTCGGGAACAATCTAAAAATGTTTCCATTTTTGTTGTTTGTGTGTCTTATATGCATTTTGTTTTTGCTTGTTTACTTCTTTATTCGCCGCACTTTGTTGTTGGTTGTTTACTTCTCTGATCGCTGTACTTTGTTGTTGTCTGTTTACATCTTTTATCTCTTATATTTTTTAATGCTGTTGTTGTTGTCAAATTTTTGTTTATTCTTTAATCACGTGACCAAGTCCATTGTTTTGTTTTTGGGGCTTTTATTTGTCACCCCGTGGTCTAGTAGGTAGTGTGCTGGCGTATTAGACGTTAAGTAAGGGTTCGAGACCCAGGCCAGACATCAAAATGAAATACAAAAAATATTTTTTCAACGATTTCTTCTCAGCAGATTTCTGGCAAAAACTCTGAGAGTAACTAAAAATTTCCATGAAAAGTTTCTCAAAAATCTGTCGTTCGGAGTCGACTTTAAACAATAAGTCCCGCCAATTATGTATAAAATTAACACACACAACATAAGTAGTGTGAGAAACTAGGTCAATAATCCTGACTGAAGGGTTGTAATGGCTAATTATGTATGTATTTATCACTTCATACAATATCAAGTTCATTGTGTTGTTTTTGGAGCTTTTGTTTATTATTTTAACAACACCATTTTCACTTTCGTGACAATATAAAAATTTCACTTGAAATCTAAATGATAAAAATGTTTTACTTGCCAAAAACGTTTAACCGAATGGTACACAACTTAATTTAAGTTTAGTAAACCCATTTTTTGTATTTTAAAGATTCAATAAATAATTCTATTGTGCAAAAATATTCAAGAAAATTAAAAATATAATCAAAAAGCCTATAAAACCATTTCAAAATTAATAAAATACAGAAATTTTAAGTTTTTTTTTTCTTTATTTAAGGTTTAAAAAACGCAATTTGACAAACAAAAACATTCAAAACAAGAAATCCTTATTGACAACACTGAATAAAATGTTTATAACCCCCACAGAGTGTGATGATAAACGAAAACACCATAGAGTGTTTACATTTTATCATTAACAGTGTATAGATATTTACATACACACGTTTATACCCATGCATAAGTATGTGTGAAAATATGAGAAGAACTTTTCAAGAATAACTCAATTTATTTGCTTGTAAGTGTGGGTGTATATTTTTCTACGTTAAGCAAGCCTTTTAATAACACGAGCAATAGCAGCAACAACGTGAGAGAGAAAGTGAGCGAATAGTAAAAGGACGTAGAGTGTAGAGAGTAAAATTAAACTAAAATTGAAATAAATAAAGAAATTCACATTCATTTCATTACACAAATATTAGTTCTTTCTCTTTGTCTCTCTTCCTGTGTCTCTTCTGTTAATTTGTGTTGTTATTTATTTTTTTTACGATCATTTATGTTTGTTCTTTTTTATTGTTGTTGTTATTTTTCATTTGTTATGCTTGCATATGTTTATGCTTTCAGTTGTCAACAAAAAGTGTTTGTACAGGTTCAAAAGGGGTTGCCATTGAGTAATGTTTGTTTAAAAAAAAATTGTAACAAATCTTCTTCTTCTTCTTTAATATATAAAAATTAATGCCACTTTTCGTTGTCATTTTATAACTCAAGAACGGGCTTACCTATCCAAGCCAAATGTTTAGGCTTTGTTCGGACTATTTAGTAGATGGTTTATGTGAAGTTTGCCACTCCCACATTTACGCCCCCATTTTATATTTATCTAAAATTAGAAAACGGCTCCATCGATTTGACTAATTTTTCTTTCAAATGTTTGTTTTTATCCATTTAAAGTTTTTATCAAGAGAAAATTTTGGCCCGCCCACTTTTGCGCCCACTTTTGTGCCCATTTTTTTTTTGAAAATTACTTAAAATTAATTAAATCTTAAACTGTGCATTTGATTATGTTATGATCTTTAGCAAAGTTGTTGCGCATGAGCCGATGAAAGACTTCTAAGTTGGTATGATCAATATCCGGTAGGTGGCGCCACTGAAAATTAATTTAAATGAATTAAAACTTAAACTGTGCATTTAATTATGTTATGATCTTTAGCAAAGTTGTTGCGCATGATCCAACGAAGATTTCTTAGTTAGTATGACCAATATCCAATAGGTGGCGCCACTGAAAATTAATTAAAATTAATTAAATTCTTAAACTAGGCATTTGATTATGTTATGATCTTTAGCAAAGTTGTTGCGCATGAGCCGATGAAGATTTCTAAGTTGACATGACCAATTTTCGATAGGTGATGCCATTCTTTAACAAAGTTGTAACGTATGAGCCGACGGAGAATGGTGCAATTAATTTCCGATGGATGGAGTCACTAAAAATTATTCAAAATGAATATGACAAGCAATTGGTCGACCTACACACTAAGCACGGAAGAAAAGAGCATTACGAGGCTCAGAATCAGACGAGCACTGTGACTGGAAAATCTTCGAGTATATGCCGCTGAGACCCGTTCGCATGAACCACTTGAACAACGAGAAGTGAGATTAGAAACTGATCGAATGCTTACTACTCAGGCCCGTTCATCTGAATCATTAGGACAACGTGAAACAAAATCAATAAAATGATTTAAAATTAATTGTACATTTGTGTAATGCCTTTCCTTCAAATTTATTTTAGTTGGGGGCGCAGCAACACGCGCTAGGTAAAGCTAGTGTATTCTAAAGCTAGGGAATTCCTTCCTGAAATTTTGGTTTTTGTTTGGAATATTTTAAGACCTTTTTTAATGTTTTTAACGTAATCAACGTATAAAGTTAAATTTAATGCCACAACATCTTGTTTTTAAATTGATATTTCAGTATAACCATCTGTCAAGTACAGTGAAAAGCAAAAGTCTTTGTACTCCAATAAATTTTAACAATTTCATGAAGTTTAAAAAACAGTTTTTATAATAAATTAAGGTTTTTATAACTATTTTATTAATTTATTTCTGATTTATTATAAAACAAAAAATTTTTTAATGTTTTTCATGAAACAAAAGAAGAACAAGGAAAAGTTTCAGATGTCTACATAGATACCCTTAAGGAGAACCTTGAGTTAATTTAAAATTCAAAGGCCTAATAAAATTAACACACACAACTTAAGTGGTATGAGAAACTGCGGGCTTCTTGGGGACGTTTGCTGTGATTGTCTAATGGTGTAGGTATAGCACTGGCCATTTTATAGTCACCAGCAGCAACCCGTTTCCTTACCGTTCGCATCTTCCCTCTCTCTTTCCACCTTTCCTAAAAAACCTGCACAATGCACTGCATGAGTAGGGATCATCCCCTGAGTGCTAATTTATAAAAAAAAAAAATGTTATCCCTTGTTTTTAGTAGAATATCCCTTAAGGTCAAGCACTCTATTTAACCCATTTGGAATTGAATGTATAAGTTTGGTTTTCTGGTGTTGCCATAAGCAAATTTTTCGTTTGACTTTTGTTTAAGGTTTAGCGATTACGTAACCGTTCTTTCAAAAGTAGTCGTTCTTTCAATAGTTTTTTCAGTAGACGCCGTGGTCTAGTAGATAGTGTGCTGGCTTATTAGATGTAAAGCCAGGGTTCGAGTACCAGGCCAGACATCAAAATAAAATACAAAATTTATTTCTTTGGCGATTTCTTCTCGGAATTCTGGCAAAAACTCTGAGAGTAAATAAAATTGCCATGAAAAGTTTCTCAAAAATCTAACGTTCGGAGTCAACTTTAAACTGTAGCTACCGCCACTCATGTATAAAATTAACGCACACGACATAAGCGGTGTGAGAAGCTAGGTCGAAATTCTGACTAAAGGGTTGTAATGACCAATTATGTATGTATGTGTGTAACACCACCTAAAAAATTTCTTGAAGTCATATCGTTACTTTGTGCAAGAGTATTAAGCCTGTGATGGCTTTAATTTTTGCCGAAATACATTGGAGTACTAAGACTTTTGCTTCCCACTGTATATATTTTCCCACAATTACCAAATAAAAAACATTTTCTTTCATATGATAATTATAAGAGCCCATGTGAAAGAAGAAAAAAAAAGTTAACGAAATTATATATGCCGCCTAGTAAATATGTGAACATGAACCTTAAAAACCGATACGGTCTACTAAATACAAACGAAAAGCTTCAAAGTGAACACAACACCTGTGTTTTCCTACTCACAGTTCTTATGGAATTTTATGTCTTTATTTTGTTTCGTTTCGCTTCTGGCGCTTAAACCACACATCATTTAACCAGATTCTAATTTTCTTGGTAAAAATATTAAAAAGAAAAACCAAAAACAAAAATTTCAAATTCAATATTTTTCAAAACCCCCCATGTTTTTAGCCAGCAATAGCATGCGAATATAATAAAGGGGGGTTAAGAAACGTAGTTTTTCAGGGCAAAGTAGAAAGCCATAGCGAACCCCCTTATTATGTCGAATGTAGTGAATTGTGTAGCAGTGTGTGTGAGTGTACATTTTTCGGAAACCCATTTCGTATTCTAAAAGTGTAATAGTGCGTATGATGAATAACAAAAAAAATCAGCAACAGCAGCCGCAGCCGCAGCAGTAGGAGCAGCAATGGCATTGGCATCGACATAGGCTTGAAGGAAGCACATGTTTTACCACGGCTTGCGGGTTTATAGTTAATAATGCGTGCTTATATTGTATCAGGGGGGGTCAGGATTGGAAAAACAACAAAAACAACAACAATTTCATTTGAACTGTTTACCGCGTTTAACGTTTATTTTTATTTCTTCCTTTCTTTCATTGCCTTTTTACGATTTTGTTTTTCCGAAATTGTTTCACATTTCAAATGCTTCATTAAATTTATGATTCTTAACACATAGTCAAATTGAATTATTTTACATGCTAACACACACATACACTCACACACACACACACACACACTTGCCATAGGTGCGGGCAGGAGGGGCATATTGCGAAAAACTGCGAAAAGGAACCTCTTTGCATGTTCTGCAAAGTGGGCGATCCGAAATCTGCGAACCATATCGCGGGGAGCGGAAAGTGCCCACAATTTTTGAGCGCACTTAAATCACGCTCTAGAAGATGATGTTGATACAAATTAATCTGAACCACTGTGAAGCAGCCCAGGACCTACTGATCCAGAGGGTAAAGGAAGAGAATATTGATGTCGCCGTCATAAGCGAACCCTATAGGGTACCGAAGAATAGTACTTGGATCACGGACGGATCTAGTACTGCGGCTATATGGATCTGTGGTTCATTACCCTTCCAGCATACCTATGCGCGGGACATTGGTTTCGTTATGGCCAGGATAAAGGGAGTTTTCATCTATAGCTGTTACGCCCCCCCCCCCCCGAGATGGTCAATGGAGGAGTTCCAACATATGCTGGACAGGATGGCGTCACACGTGCGCCTGAATACTCCCGTCATTATTGCAGGAGATTTTAATGCTTGGGCGACCGAATGGGGTAGTAGATATACTAACACCAGGGGTCGCTCCCTCTTGGAAACGGTCGCTTCCCTTCCTGTGGCGCTGATGAATGATGGAAGAGGAAGCACATTTAGGAGAGCTGGATCGAGCTCGATAATAGATTTATCGTTTGTGAGCAATAGTCTTGTTTCGCGGACCGCGTGGAAACTAACCGAAGACTTCACGAATTGTGACCATCAGGCAATCATGATGACGGTTACTGGGCGCAACACGAGGAGAGATGGATTGGCGAAATTTACGGGACCTAAATGGAAGGACACCCGCTTTGACGAGGAGACGTATAGATTGCTGTTGTCGTCTTTTCATACGACTGGCAGCACGGCCGAGGAATTAGTGAGCGATATATGCGAAATGCTCAACATTGCATGTGATGCTGCTATGCCTAGGAGGACTGTGTATAGGGGACGCTACCCCTGCTACTGGTGGAATGACGAAATTCGAAATCTGCGGTCGGCATGCTTTAGAGCGAAAAGAAGGGCCCAGCGTACAAGAGGAAGAGCGACATGGGAAGCCGAACGGGCTTCATATGAGGATCTTAGGCATCAACTTAGAAGAGCCATTAAAAGGAGCAAGAAACTATCCTTTCAGCGGATATGCCAAGAAGCTGACATAAATCCTTTTGGGACGGCTTACAGAGTCGTCTGCAAGAGAATCGGCGCTCAGCAACAGCCTAAACTAGGCTGTCCAGTTTTGCTACGGGGAATTATTAGTACATTATTCCCACGAGGCCAGCCCTACACTTTCATAAGTAGGGATACGGAAGCCAATCATACCATTTCTAAGGTAACAAGAGAGGAGGTACTCGCAGCATGCAATGGAATAGGAGATAGGAAAACACCGGGGCCAGATGGAATCCCGAATAGGGCACTTAAGGCGGCTATCCGGTTCAGACCTGATATGTTCGCCAAGGTGTTCCACAAGTGCTTTGTCGAGGGTGTTTTTCCAAGTAGATGGAAGAAGCAGAAATTGGTTCTCATTCCAAAACCTGGTAAACCACCAGGGGAACCATCGTCATATCGGCCCATCTGTCTACTTGACACAATGGGAAAAATACTGGAGAGGATAATATACAACCGACTACTGATGCGTGCCGAGGCAGGAGGAGCCTTCTCAGATCTGCAATACGGATTTAGAAAAGGACGGTCCACTGTTGACGCGATCAGGAGGGTAGTCGACATTGCAAGAGAAGCAATAGAGGGCGAAAGATGGAGATTTGGCACCAAGGAATACTGCGCGGTTGTCACACTTGACGTTAAAAACGCTTTCAACTCAACGAATTGGGGTACCGCCGCCATACTTAATGGAGATTCTGAACAATTACTTTGAGGACAGGAAGGTAATATATCTAACGGATGAAGGAGAGCAGGAATACGTAGTGACGGCGGGTGTCCCGCAGGGCTGTGTACTTGGCCCACTACTATGGAACATAATGTACGATGGAGTACTTCGACTGCGATTGCCAAACGGGACTACAATTGTAGGCTTTGCAGATGACATTGCCATAGTCTCGGTAGCTAAGACGGGTACAGGATATAGAGGAGAAAGCTAACACAGCGATTCGAAATGTTGGTGCACGGATGAGGCAGGTTGACACTTGCTGCACATAAAACGGAAGCCGTTTTGATAAGCGGCCGGAAGATAGTGGAGAAGATGAAAGTGACCGTTGGAGGCACAGAAATCGAATCAAAGAGAGCAATAAAATACCTGGGAGTGATTATTGACGACAGGTTGAACTTCAAGGAGCACGTAAAATACATTCGGCGAAAAGGCATCTGTAACGCAGGCGAGCACTGGCGAGGATGATGCCAAATATTGGAGGACCAGGTCCATTCAAGAGGAGGATAATTTCAGCGGTAGTAACGTCGATAATGCTATATGCTTGCCCCATATGGTCGGAGGCACTCTCCGTGGGGTCGACAAGGAGAATACTGTCCTCGGTGTATCGTCTAAGCGCAATTAGACGGATAAGTGGCTTCAGGACAGTGTCTGATGAAGCGGTATTGGTATTGGCAAAGACAATACCAATAGACATATTGATGAGATGAGGCGGATATACTTCCGCCGTCTTGAGAGTCCAGGACGGACAGCGACTATAAAAGCGGAGGAAAGAATGACTTCCATGCACAAATGGCAGTCGCGATGGGAGAGCAGTTTAAAGGGAAGATGGACATTTCAGCTTGTCCCTTCTATAACCCCTTGGATGAAGAATAAACATTGCGAGCTGAATTATTGCGCGACCCAGTTCCTAACTGGTCATGGATGTTTTAGGAAGTACCTGCACAGATTTGGACATGATACTTCCCCTATATGCCCAAATTGTGTAGACGAAGAGGAAGATGCGGAGCATATCCTAACATGCTGCCCCAGGTTTAGATGGCCTGGAGAAAATAGATTAGGACTAAACCGGCTCATAGAGGAGCTGTTGAATTCTAGGACGCTATGGAGCCAAAACAGACAGAAAATGGCGGAAGTAATGATAGTACTCCGAAGGTTGGAGGAACGAAGGCGAAATTTGAAATAGCGTGTTAAAGCTTTCGAGCTAACCAGCCCACCGCGAAGTAATACCTTACGGCAGTCCCGCGGGGGGGAAAATGGTCGGAGAGTAAGGGGTGGGTTAGTACGTAGGCACCAAGGATGGTGAATCGTGCATGCTTTTGTCGGAACAAAAGTATCTTTAGAAGATTTACCACCTCCGGCTCAAGGCAAAAAAAAAAACAGTCAGTACCCCTAGAGGTACACAAATCATTGGTTTCGCAGACGATATTGCCCTGGTGATAAGGGGAAAATATCTGGATGATTTGGTGAGAACATGTAACACTGCGGTTGGCATAGTCAGGAGCTGGATCACTGAAATAGGTCTCAAACTAGCTGGATCACAAAACGGATGTACTCCTTGTAAGCAGTAGGAAGAAGATAGAATTTATTACCATAACGGTAGGTAATGCAGGCGATTAAATATCTGGGAGTGATAATTGAAAACAGGCTCGCGTTTAGGGAACACCTGTCGTATATCGGCCAAAAATGTGCGACGACGGCATGTGCACTTGCCCGACTAATGCCTAACCTAGGAGGCCCAAGACAGGAGAGGAGACGGCTACTGATGGAGATAGTGACAGCAATTGCTATATATCCAGCCCTCGTATGGGCTGGGACTATGAAGAAGAGGACCTATAGAGCAGGAATAGAAGCGGCCTACAGGAGATCTGCTCTCAGGGTGATTTCTGCCTTCCGAACGGTGTCGTCTACTGATGCAGCGTTAGTGATTGCGGGGATGATGCCCCTGAGGCTAGTAGTGGATATAGAGAGGAGGAAATATGAAGTAAAGAGAGAAACAGATTTTTCGAACCCTGTTCAACTAGCTGATGATGCTATGGATATGTGGCAGCAGGATTGGTCCAATTCCACTAAGGGAAGATGGACCCACAGACTCTTACCGAGCATAGGCGCATGGACAAAAAGAAGACACGGCCAGGTGAACTTCCACCTGACACAGTTGCTATAGGGCTTATCTCTATAAGTTTGGTCATGACATGGATGAGGCATGCCCAGAATGCCGTTATAAAAGGGAGACGGCGGAGCATGTTTTCTTTAATTGCCCGCGATATTCCGTTCAACGAAATTGCCTGGAGAGATTAATAGGATTCCAGGTAACGCCCGAGAATATAGTTAACCTGATGTTAATCTCAAGTGACAACTGGAACGCAGTAGGCGTTTTCGCACGGAGTGTATTGACGCAGCAAAGATTGGCGGAGAGAGCAAGGTCAGCGGAATTTGAAGGCAGCATTCGCTATTCGCTGAATCACCACCCCCCCCCCCCCTCTCGAAGTAATACTTGATTGCGGTCCCGGGGTGGGCAAATGGTTGAAAGTGTGTGATGAACTAGGTTGGTTTTAGTACGTACGCGTTTAGCAAGCAGAGAGTAAGTCTTGCGGCGAATCGTGCACTTTGGTAGGCCGGGCTACCAAGGTCTTTCGAAGATTTTCCAACTTTTAGCTCGCATAGCTATAAAACAAAAAGTCGGTCTGCACGTAATATTTTAATACGTGGTGGGGGAGTTAATTTTAGGTGGCTAATGATAATTTCTGTATACAATCTAACATTGGCTTTTTAAACTAGTCCTAAATGCCATGAAAATGGATTAAATTTCTAGATTATAATTGCATTTCTATGTAAAAAATATTTTTGTTTAACAGAAACTTCTCTAACAACCTTCCTATGTTAACAGTTACTTCATATTTTAACAGAATAAAAAGAAAATTAATTACGTTTTCCCTTATTTGAGTTTGTTTTTTTGTTATATTTTCCATATACATACGTCCCCGTTCTTTATGATTTAAAATTTAATTTGAAACAAATAAGGAATATAACTGCGGCTTTAATAAAACATAATGAATGGAAAAACCGCATTAAAATTTCGCAACAGCATGCAGGGAAATTTTATAAAAAAAAATTCCTGGGAAGATTAAGATAAAGTGAAAAAAAATTTAATTTGAAATTAAAACCGCAACTGAAATAAAGCTAAAGTTGAAATAAATAACTTTAGAGGTCTACAATTGAAATATCAGAAAGCAAAACATATGAAAAAAGATATCATGGAGCAGTTATCACAATGGGCCTTGTAGGTGGCCTAAGTGTTTCCACTCATGATTCCATTAAGAGCCCGGCCACTTCAATCCGATTCGCCATCTAACATTTTTTTTTTTTTGTTTCAACTAGTGCTTGTTTCGTGAATGCTAACACTTAGCTCATCATATATATTATTTCTAAAACACTTTTTTTTGTCGGTTACAAATATCTCCCATACCACCGCATCAAATTTAATGAACGATATCTCATTTTAAAGCTTATATCTAATACTAATGGCAAAAAATAATTACAAATTGAAAAATTAATATTTTCATTGATAAAAATTATATTTTATATAGAACTGCATGATAATACTGTTGTCATTGTGATTGCATGTTTTTGTTCAAGTGTGCTAATACAGGGTCGCTTAATAGTAATGCAGTTCTACATAATATAGTATGTATTAAAATTCATTCTGGCAATACCGCTATTTACTATAATGCCGTTTATTACTAAGTCAGTTAATATGCATATTAAGTTGTAAGAAGCTGTTTTGGCAATATTTTGCAGTAGTTAGATCAAGCATGGGTCATCTAGTTAGTTTTAACCTTCCGCTGAACAAATATGGTTGTGTATACCCGCTTTCGCTTCGTTAAGTGGGCCTGCGATCGACTTACAGAAGATGCCGATTTCGCGCAAAAAAAAATCATGTTTTCTGATGAAACTCATTTTGATCTTGGCGGGTAAGTAAACGAGCTAAATTGTCTTATTTAGGTCACAGAAAACCCTGGCGCATACATTGAAAAACCGACGCACCCAAAACGAGTCACTGTTTGGTGCGGATTTTGCTCCAGAGGCATAATTCTTCCATTTTTCTTCGAAAATAAGCAAGCAGTGGCCGTTACAGTCAATGGCGATCGTTATCGGACCATGTTGAATGAATTTTTGTTCACAAACATTGAAGAGTAACATATTGGCAACATTTCGTTTCAACAGGGCGGCGCTACGTGCCATACAGCCAAAGCTGCACTTGATGTTTTGCGCCCTGTTTTTGAAGATTGCATTATCAGCCGTAGAGGTGATGTCGTTTGGCCATCTTGGAGCTGCGATTTGACACCATTGGACTATTATTTGTGGATAGCCGTCAAAGATAAGTGTTATGCCGAGACAATTCACGCTTTAAAGAACAACATTCGTAAAGCCATTGGTAAAATACAGCTGCACACAATCGATAATGTGCTTAAAAATTGAACCGATCGTGTAGGCTACTGAATGGCGGCCATTTGAATGAAATTATTTTCCATTATTAACCGGAAGGATTCTACTTTCAAATAAAAAAAGAAATTTGATAAAATATTCCGCAGTTTTAGGTTAAGTTAGGTTAGAGGACGTGTACTTGTCAATTCTGACAAGTACAGTACTCGGTGGTCGAATTGACCCATTGTACTACCTCCTAGCTTCTCACGCCACTTATGTTGTGTGCGTTAATTTTATACATGAGTGGCGGGACCTACAGTTTAAAGTCTACTCCGAACGATAGGGTTTTGAGAAGCATTCCATGGCAATTTTTTTTTTTACTCTCAGAGTTTTTTGCCAGAAATCTGCTGAGAGGAAGTCATCGAAAAATTATTTTCAAAATTATCGTTTTTGATGTCTGACCTGTAATTCGAACTCGGGTCTTTCGTCTAATAAGCCAACACACTAACCACTAGACCACGGCGACCTCTTCCGTAGTTTTTTTTTTAACATTTTTCAAAAAAAAAAAAAGTTATTTGGCGGACCCATAATAAACTTCTACCATCATATAGCAATCGTTGGAAAAGGCACGTTTCAATATAAGGCATTGCTGTTTGATGGCAAGAAAATCGATTTTTCAAATGATCGGATGTTAGATGGCCTACCTAGATTAGAGGAACAGCGAGAGCTCAGATTTTTAAGAAACTTTTCATGGCAATTCTATTTACACTCAGAACTTTCACCAGTGACCTGCTGAGAGAAAGTTGCCGTTAGTATTCGTTTTGTTGAAGATGTCTGATCCGGGATAAGAGCCCAGGCCTCACGAATAGTAATCCACCGCACTATCTGTTAAGCTATGGTGGCTGTTTACTCTATTTTCGGTTGCTAAACGATCCATATTCATAAAAGGCAAATGCTTTCCCTTTATTAATGGCACTTTAGATGAAAGCTGTTCAACATCCTGTAGCCCTATGCGCTATGGATAACACTTTATTACACTTTACATTACAACATTGCACATGCCTCCTTCCATCGTTTTCATTATTCAATAATAATAACCCAAGTAAACGTAAATATTATTAAAAATGTAAATGTAAAACGAGGAAAGAAAAAATTTAATTTAAAATGAATTGAAAATATTTTTAATGGCAATTCATTTCATTCCATTGTTGGGAAGGAAAGGGAACTCTGTTCCATTTAATTAATGCATCGCAGGTTTTTAGGGAAAACTTTTGTTTTAGTTTCTCTCCTGTAAAGCAAATGCAAAAGTCCACCAGACCTAAACAAATAAATTTAAAATGCAATACTTCATTATAATCATTTCAATTGCCTTCGTGGATGGAGAATGAATTCCAGGTTACTGGTTGTAAGCCAAAAGAAAATAATGTTTGGGAATGTATTTTAAAATCACAATTCTTTTGTTGCCTTCAGGGGAGTATGTGTGTGCATAACTTTATTTTTAAGTTTAAATTTATTTTTTTTTTCAACCATTAATGGCTATGTAAACGCCAAAAAGTAATCATTTTTACAAGGTTGTAGTCTAATTAATGCCATGGTTACTTGGAATTAAACATTTATAAAGCAAGGCTTAAAATATAAAAAAACCACAATCAAGTCTCATTTCAAATTAGGCAATAATACCCCATTTCCTTTAGTACTTGATAATAAAAGCAATCAGAGTGTAATTAAGGCATTTGTTTTAAGTCCCAACTTGGTAACTTCCTTTACTTTCAATATCGTCAAGGAATTTATTTATTTAGACTCCGCCGTTACCACCAAAAATGATGTCAATCTGGAGATCAAACGCAGGATCCCTCTTTCTAACAGATGCAACTATGGCCTCAATAGGCAATTGAAGAACAGAGACCTCTCACGTACGCCTCAGCTAATACTCTACAAGACGTTCATCATTTCCTTGCTTCTTTATGGCTCAAAGGCATGGACACAATTAAGCACTGATGCAGTAGCCTTGAGAGTATTCGAAAGACTTTCGATCCAGTGCGAGTTCGCAATGATTTCCAATTTCCGAACAGTGAGCTGTGTGATCTCAACGACGTAGACGTTGTGCAGCCCTGCAGACGCAGCTCGGCCATGACTTACTAACTAAATCGCGGAAGTCCTGCCATCGATTGGTGTGATCAACTGGAGTAGGAGCGCAAGAAGCCTGGAAGAATGTGTTAAGGCAGGCCGAAATCCGTCAATCGTTCTGTTAATGGACAATTAAGTCAGGAAGTATGTAAGTAATAAGTGGTTAAACCTCTAGTATGACAGTGACAGTCTAGTAAGTAGTGTGTTGGCTTATTAGACGTAAAGCCAGGGTTCGAGTCCCAGGCCAGACAACAAAATAAAATACAGAAAGTATTTTTTCGGCGATTTCCTCTCAGCAGATTTCTGGCAAAAACTCTGAGAGTAAATAAAATTGCCATGAAAAGTTTCTCATAAAATCTGTCGTTCGGAGTCGACTTTAAACTGTAGGTCTCGCCACTTATGTATAAAATTAACACACACAACATAAGTAGTGTGAGAAACTAGGTTAATAATCCTGAATGAAGGGTTGTAATGACCAATTATGTATGTATGTATGTATGTATAGCGGTGACAGTCACTTGATATAATGTAGCCAACATTTGGCTATCCATCTTAAGACCACTCGCTATGGAAGGTTCACGGCATTACCATGAAACCGCATCTCAAATCTGTCGTTTAGTTACGACGACAATCTTAACTACGGGTTTGTAATGGGTGATGCCCGAAGCCAAACCAAAATCCTAACTACAGGACTATGTCTGTGTATTACAGTCGTTGATAAAAATAATTTCTTTCGAATAAAATTTGCTCCATCTTAGTCGAAAAGAAAAATAAAATAGGATTAACCAATTAACTAAAATTTGAAATAGATGGCAAATACTTACGGTATTTCCAGCATAAAAATCTGCATTTGCAATATCTTATCAAGCTAACTATCCTAGTCTCAGGCGGGCCACAAATGGCATCAGCCTCGGTGAACCAATAAGTATCTATACATAACATAATTTGCCATTACAAACCTTCATATAGGATTACGACCGAGAATGAGTGGCGTGACCTACAGTCTAAAGTCGACTTCGAACGACAAATTTTTGAGAAACTTTTCATGACTATTACTATGGCAATGAGATGGCGGATGCTCTCGCTGGGTTAGGTTCGCTTTCAGGTGACGATTTGACATTTGGTCCTGACCCCCCAGTCTGCCACCTCTATGGTCAGGAGGGAAAACGGATCGGGTTGTTCTGTTTCTAGACGTGTATGGCCCGCTGTGGACAGTAAGAGAACAGATTGACTGCTGGGCTTGGTTAAGATCAGCTTAAGGTTGGTTGTCGGTTTTATAACGGGGCACTGCGAGATTAAGTCGCTGACGGGGATCTGGAACAGGGTATGTTGCGATGAGGAGGAGTTAGAGGCTATCGAACATCCCCCCTGCAACTGCCCAGCCCTTGGTAGGTTGAGGACCCTTAGCAGGGCCTCCTTTGAGAGCTTGAGTTCTGTGTCGAAAGCCGACTTTAAGGCTCTCCACAGATTCATTAGCAGCTTGGGCTGGTTGAGAGGTGCTAGAGCTTCATAAGTATAGTCGCGCTCTCACCCTCTTTTGTTTTGTGTCTATTTCTTTCCTCCGTTTCCCATTCTCCCTCCCCTAACCTACATTCCTATATCCTCTATTTCCTTCCTCCTCTAAGGACAATGCACAATGGGTCAATTTCGACCTCCGGGTACTGTACTTGTCTTAACCGACAAGTGCAAGTCCTCTAACCTAACCTAACCTTTCATAGCTATATCATTAAATCGCAGAGTTTTTGCCAGAAATCTGCTAAACGGAAATCGCCGCAGAAATATTTTTCAAATTTTCGTTTTGATATCTGACCTGGAGATTGTACCGTGGCCTTACGTCTAATAAACCAACACACTATAACACAATAACTAACGGCCATGTTTAACCGAAATCAACCGCAAGCGAATGCCGTATATACACTACACTTGTTGCAAATGTTTTAAATCCGCTTTTTTGGAAAAACTTGATTAATGAACACTAAACAAATCATCAATTCTTGTTCTTTTTAACGTATAAAACATATTGTTTTTTTTTAATTGGATACCATTTATAAGAATGTTTTGTCTTTTTTATCAGCCTCCATTTATTTTTATTTTATTTTAATCTTAATTTCAATTTTAATTAAAAACTCTTTTATTTTCAAATGAGCTGCAGGGTATACTTGTTGTTGAATTAAATATTAAGTATACGCACGATGGGCCACATTAATTCAAACAAAATATGCTCATTTGAAATGCTTTTCAAACTCTCACTCTCTCTTTCTTTCTCTCTCTAGTATTCATATCTCATATGCTTTAAACATATATTTTCTTTGTTTTTTTTGCTGTCTTTGTTTTGTATTGAGCAATTACTGTTGTGTTGTGTTGTTTTTATAAAAGCAACATGTAAATAATGGAACACCCAATTAGCACTCACTCATACATACACACACACAGAGGCACATACACAGTCATAGGGACAATTTAATTTTACAATTTAAAACTTTTTTTATTGTGTCTTAATAGAATCCCATACAACAAGCAAGCATGCATCCATGTTGTGTTGTTAGAAGAGTGTGTTGCAACTAGTTGCTTTTAATTTTTCCTTTTCTTTTCCCTTTCTTTCTTGATCTTCTTGTTGTATTGCAAATAATTCTCTATTTCTCTTGTGTCTCTCTCTCTCTCTATG
Source organism: Sarcophaga peregrina (assembly GCA_014635995.1). NCBI lineage: Eukaryota > Metazoa > Arthropoda > Insecta > Diptera > Sarcophagidae > Sarcophaga > Sarcophaga peregrina. The sequence goes on along the minus strand of CM025792.1, from coordinate 90,718,896 downwards.
TGTGTGAATGTATAATTAAAATTGAACTTTAAGTGTAGAAAAGCTAATGTGCTAGTGTTTCAATATAAGAAAAACGCATATTTTGTTCTTGTTCTTGGTTTTTTCATTTTGTAGTGGTGGCATAAGGGTATCCATTTAATGATTTCAAAACTGCATGGCAATACTGTTAGCTGTTAAAGATCTATCATTTGAATTGGCGTTTATTTAGTGAATGATTTGTTGTTAAATTGACTACAAAAATGAAGTTTCAAATGTGGCCTGTTTTTTTGGCGGAATTACGGTCGCCATTATCAACGCATTCAGCAAAAATTTTACAAAATTATTTACAAATTCGATGAGACTGCAATCACCATAATGTATGCTTTTCTAAATACAGTAAAACCCCGCTTAAGACCGGGGCAACGTTCCAATAAGTTCAAGCACTAAACGAAACAGCGTTAAACGAAGCAATTGGAAAAATGCATTAGTACTGTGATTGCGACTTTGGAATCTTTTTTCTAGACAGACAAACAAAAGAGCGTTAATAAACATACTTAGTATCCACTGTCACTGTATAGTGCACCACTTTTGGATGGTGGATTGCCGTTTCATGGAATTCCAATAATACCGCATAGTATTCAAACAGCATTGAAGTCGCCGTGGTCTAGTAGGTAGTGTGTTGGCTTATTAGACGTAAAATCCAGGGTTCGAGTCCCAACCCAGACATCAAAACGAAATATGAAAAAAAAATATTTCTTCGACGATTTCCTGTCCGCAGATTTCTGGCAAAAACTCTGAGAGTAAATAAAATTGCCATGAAAAGTTTCTCATAAAATCTGTCGTTCGGAGTCGACTTTAAACTGTAGGTCCCGCTACTCATGCATAAAATTAACACACACAACATAAGTGGTGTGAGAAACTAGGTCAATAATCCTGACTAATGGGTTCTAATGACCAATTATGTATGTATTCAAACAGCATTAAGCGGATCAGCGTTAAGCGGGGTCATACTGTATATAGTTTTTACTCCGAACTTGCCGAATCAATGGCGTTCCTAGTAAATGGTTCGGTTCTACAGTTCATTAATGCGGATCTTATGTACATTAGGACTTACTAATGCAATTATTAGAGATGATTGCTGGGTTACATCTTTCTGGATTTGCTTTCGGTGCTAAGGCAATCGTCTTTCAATACCGAAAGAACACAATTTTCTTCGGCACTAAAAAACATTTCTCACGTGGTGGTTACGCCAACAAACAAAACTGTTGGAATATGGTATACGGAGCTCCAAAACTTAAAAAGTGTTTAAGGAACGGCCTTTTTTATGACGTTGTACAATGCGTTAATTCGACCTCCGGGTACCAGTTCAGTGCCTAATACATCAGAATTTTCTGAAGAGAGTAATTAACGTTTCGTTACATCAATTGAACCCCAAGATTTGATTCGGCCTGATGTCGTTTGAATTATTTTTGTAAGGACGCTACCTCAAAAACTGTATGTGCCCTGATAACCTCCTAACATTAGATCTTGGAAAACCTACATTCGACAAGAAATCGCTGAGGTAGCATCTAAAATGTACGCAAAAGTAGTCGTCAACTACCCCAACACGCAACGAAGGTCATTTAAAAGACATTGCATTTCGTAGGTTAGGTTAGGTTAGGATATTTGCAGCACAGGGATGTCAAACTGACCCATGTTATGCCCTCTTGTATTTCGTAAATAAAATAAAAGTTTTATTAAAATCTTTTGAAACCATCAAACGGATAACCCTTTAATAGTTGTAGTATTCCTTTCAAATGTTGATACAGATATGGATGGTGCTTGTTCTTGTTTGTATTCGATTCAGTTGATACCGTTTTATTGTTGTTGGTTTATCTTTCATTCTTTCTTTCTTATTTTTTTCTTTTTTGTATGTGTGTGTGTGCTTTTCGTTTAAAAACAAAGTCGTTAAATAAATGGCAGTGAATTGTTTTTTGTTTTTGTTTTTGTATTTTCTTCATTGCTTTACTCCTGCTCAATTTCATTTAATTCTCTTACTGTACTATATGCGTGTGTGTGTTTTGTTTTACTGGTATTAGTATTGTTTTTGTTGTTGTTATTTTCAATATTATTATTACTCTTGCTGTTGTTTAAGTATCACTAGCAAATATTTTTTTCTTCTCACAGTTCCTGTTATCAACTGGTATATCGTTTGTAGCAAAATTTCGTTGCCCTCTCTCTCTCTCCATATCTCTCCCTCTGTGTTCGTATTTTTATTTTTAAAAGTTATTTCACTCGGGTTGTTTATTTTTGTTGTTTTGTTTTTCGTTTTTTTTTTAATCATTTTATTATTGGTGTTGTTGGTTTTTGTGCAACAGTTGTGTCATTTCGTTGCAAAAATAACTGTTAAAAATATGTTTTTATCGTTGCCAATATGTTGTACAATGTGTTATCGATGTTAATGCATGCACAGTGGGAAAGTTCTAACTACATTACGGAAATTTTGAAAGAAAGTATTTTGTAAGCATTAATATGAAAAGTAAAAATGGTTGACATTTGTATGAAAAACTTTTGTACATAGTACAGCTGTTAACAAAAGTCAAACTACAATTTACGAGTCGTATATAAAGAAGATTTAATTGTAAATAAACGATAGGCGTTATATTATTTTTTTCAGAGCTGAGGCTTATCTGCCAATTGAAACATCGATGTATCGTTTGCATCACTAGTTGCAGACTGATGGTGCCTCTGGAGGTTGTGGCTCGGTTTTGGTTAAGGACCCCATTACAGCAACTTTAGTCTGGTTTTTCAATATGGCAGTGACTCAAAGTCAGCGTAGAGTCGTAAATAGTGTGTTGGCTTCTTAGACTTGAGTCCACGTTTCGAGCCCTAGGTCAGACATCAAAACGGAAATATGAGAAATATTTCTTGAGCGAGAGTAAATAAAATTTTCATGAAAAGTTTCTTAAAAATCTGTCGTTCGGAGTCGACTTTAAACTGTAGGTCCCGCCTTTCATGTATAAAATTAACACACACAACATAAGTAGTGTGAGAAACTAGGTCAGTAATCCTGACTAAAGTGTTGTAATGATCAATTATGTATGTATGTATGTATGTAATTATGCACTCTGTATGTATTCTATTTTGTTAGAGATGCCTGAGCTGAAATTTGAACTAGTCGGCCCTAGTAGTACTCCACAGTAATTATCCAGAAAACTATCAAGAGGGCGTTGTCGAAGAAATATTTGCTTTTTATTCAATTTTTTTCGAAATGTCTGAGCTGGTGTTGGCATTTAATAAGGCAACAAAAATACTTCTTAGTTTGATTCTCAGATTGCCATCAGTTTCGCTGGTAGCGCCATCAACACCAAGGCAACACACCACGTTCTAAACTACGGCGAATCCTGTTGCCGAAAGAACCTCTAGGTTCGATCCTCAGTCTGCCTTCAGTTTCGCTCGTACCGGTGAATATAAGGTCAAAAAATTCCTTGACAACATCAAAATGCACACACCGAAAACCTAAAAATGATTTCTAACAGGGATTTCGTAAATTAAAAACTAAGTGCCTTCAATACCCTGCAAATAATTCATTCAGTAAGGCTAACATTAACATCATACACTATAGCACGGTTATGTAGCAGGACTTGCTGTTAAAGTGATGAATTTAATCATTAAAATTCGGCACCAATAAACTCAATGTATGAGATCGTCGTGGTCTAGTAGGTAGTGTGTTTGCTTATTAGACGAAAGACCCGAGTTCGAATCCCAGGTCAGACATCAAAACGAAAAATATTTCTTCGGCGACTTCCTCTCAGCATATTTCCGGCAAAAACTCTGAGAGTAAAAAATTGTGGAAAGTTTCTCAAAAATCTGTCGTTCGAAAACGACTTTAAACTGTAGATCCCGCCTTTAACGTATAAAATTAGCACACACAACATAAGTAGTGTGAGAAGCTAGATCGTAATGCTGACTGATGGGTTGTAATGACCAATTAGGTATGCAATGACTCAAAGCATACGTCATTAGTTGTTTAAGGTAGATTGTTTGCTTTACCGTATATCCAAGACTATAAATTTTTCATTGTAATACCTAAATCCTAATCCCAAGAAGCATTTGCGGAACACTTTGTTAGAGAAATCAGTAAGGAAAAAATTTCTTTCATCAGGACTTGAAGTATGAAACAATGTTTGTTTTAAATTTTATTTAACACTAGCTGACCCGAAGAACTTCGTTCCGCCCAAAATTAATTTTTTTTATTGCCCAAAACTGATTTATAACGAACTCAGTTATAACGAATTCCTGGTTATTACGTACAGATTTTCAAGTCCTAACGTTTTAATAACAATTTTCTTACAAAAAAAATCGTTTATAACGAATTCTCGGTTAAAGTGAGCTACTTTAAATGGCCCCAGTAATTAAATTTCATACATTTTACCTTTCTTATAACGAACCCTCAGTAATAACTTTGAAGTGTATCAATAGTCTTTACTTTTATTTAATATGGCAACATTAAATTATAACTCTGCATCTTTAATCAGCTGATAGGTAAAAAGAATTAACACATACTTTTGGTTTTTAATAAAAAAAATTTCCTTTTTGCTTTTAACAAATGATAAAAATTCTTTTTATTTTATATTTTCTTCTATGACTTCACTCCGTTTATTACGAACTTTGCCTATAACAAACTATTTTTTCTGGTCCCACGGAGTTCGTTATAATGGGGTATGACTGTATATATTTCTTGTAATACGCTGCATAATGCGCTGATGAAGTTGTAGTAATCGCTCCAAAACAAAAACTCATAGACATACATGTTATACATCTACATAGGTACTTATATACCACCGAATTAGCCGACTAGAGATACCTATCTTAAAGGGAGAGAATTAACATGCCCATTTTTGATGAGTTCGTCGATATCGACTCTATGAACTTACTCACCAAATTGCATTCGTCTACGATCACTATGTTCCTAAATATTCAATGATTAAGGTTTGCCACGCCTACTTTTTGCTATATCGATTTTTTTGAATCATCTAAACCTGATAAGCTTTCGAATAAAAAAAGAATGGTGAAAATCGCTTCAGTAGTTTAGGAATTATAGGCATCACTTGAAGGGGGAGTGTTATCACGTCTATTTTGGTCGAATTAGCCGACTTATAGGTATCTCTTAAAGGGAAAGAATTGACACGTCCATTTTTGATGAGTTTGTCGATATCAACTCTATAAACTTACCCAAAAAATTCCATTCGTCTACGATCACTATGTCCCTAAATATTCAATGATAAAGGTCTGCACGCCTACTTTTTAATTTATTAAAATTTTTTTTGAATCATCTAAACCTGATAAGCTTTGGAATTGTCGGTATCAACTTTACGAATTTATCTACCAAATTTTATTCATCTACGATCAATTGTCGATTACCTATGAACTTACCCACCAAATTGCATTCGTCTACGATCACTATGTCCCTAAATATTCAATGATAAAGGCTTGCCACGCCTACTTTTTGCTATATCGATGTTTTGAGTCAGCTAAACCTGATAAGCTTGCGAATAAAAAAGAATGGTTAAAATCGGTTCAGTAGTTTAGGAATTATAGGCATCACTTGAAGGGGGAGTGTAATCACGTCTATTTTTGGTGGGATTATCGATATCGACTCTACGAACTTACCTATTAAATTTTATTCGTCTACGATCAATATGTACCTAAATATTCAATATTTACGATTTGCCACGCCCTTTTAACACTTTAGGGATATGAAAAATATATGTTGTTCGATTCTCAAACCTACCCGATATGTCTACAAATTTCATAAGAAATAGTCGATCCATGTCGGAGGTATTCAACCACTAACACCGAGACACGTATATTAGATAAAAATTCCTTGTTTCACCCAATCCGCCTCACTGTTATATGTCACCCATTATATGTATGCAGAAGTCGTTTTCATGTATTTATGTATACATGTGTGTATGTGTGTGTGTGTATTAACGAGCAATAATAATTTCATATTTTTGTCTTTTCTTTTATACTCTCTTGAGAATTCTATAAAATTTTACCGTTTGTTGTCGTCGTTGTCGTTGTTTGTCGATATAGCTGTTGTTGTTATTGTTGTTCTATTATAAAAACAAGTTTAATGTCCTCTCTCTCTCTCATATCAATAAAATCGTGCATCGCATTTCAATATCAATTTCGTCATTTTGTCATTGCAAAAAAAAAGAGAGCAACTAGTAGTGGTAGTGGTAGTGGCAATAGCATCAACTACTGTGTAAACTGGTTTAAGGACAATAAAAAAAAAATTCCTTCCTTCAGTTATGTTCACACATGCTGGATGCTAAGGTGATAATATTTTATAACTGTTGGTTGGTTGATTAAAGAAAAATTAACACACATATACACACACACAGACAACACACACATTATTTGGATAATATTCAATGAATTTGAATGTTTAAGTAATAAAAATTAAAGAAAATAACTGGAGAGTCGTAAAATAACAATGGATTGTTGAAACTTAAACAAATTTGACAATTCCGCCAAGGTTTTCGGCCAAAATTTAAGGCAGACATTAGATATGAAAAGACTTTCAAAAGCATGGAGGGATAGAAGATAAGCTGATCCAGATATCCCCATTGATTACACGTTTTCATCCGCTTTTGAAACTGGTTTTGTAATCAAAATATTGTAAAAATTCTTTAACGTAAATTGCCTGCAGCTGTCAGAGAACGTCATCCAAGTATTGCCAAATGGATCAGATTAAGCACTAAAGTTAGGGAAAAATAGAATTTTAGGTTGACCGTTATATTTACTACCCAATAATTGTAGTAATGTTCAGGCTAAAATAATAATTATACTGACTGCCGCTGTACAAATATTGTCTTAGAGTTTATCCAGTAGCAGATCTCTTATAAAAGTGTTCACCACGTGTAAAACTGTCACAGAATATTGACTGTCTCCAGGTAAGGTAGCGAGACACACAACGGTTAGGCTAATGTAGAAACATAGCTGACGCCTCTGCAAGGTCTGTTAAAATAGATATCTCGAAGAAATTCATACGGAAATTGTTATTCCGATACAGAAGGGCCAGTAAACTATCACACACAAGTATAACTCATTTGGAAAGGAAAAAAATCCGCATGCATAGAGATCATAGACCAGCTGTGGATATATGCAGAATAAAAGTTCCATTAAACTGAATCAGATTCTAATTTAGAAGCCTCAAAGCAGTCATGAGACTCTGACTTCTGGGTACCCCTTGTCAAGAGGCAGTATTCTTTAAAACATGAAGTCGGTTTTGTCTCGTAGGTAGTGTGTTGGCTTATAAGACGTGAAGCCACGGTTCAAACCCCAGGTCAGACATATCTAACAAAACTTTCTCTCAGCAAAATCTCTGAGAGTAAATAAAATTTCCAACATTTCGTACTTAAAGCCGTTTTTAATCGTTACAAGTAGTGGAAAAGATAGATAAATAATAATTCTGTAATCGTTCCAAAGGTATACAACGTAAAAGAGATGAGAAAAGTTTGATTTTTTACGCTTATGCAGTGTTCAGATATGTATCTTTATTTTCATTTATGTTCAGACATGCACCTTTATTGCGTAAATCGCAATAAACGTCATTATTAAGTCCAATATTTAATATTATTGCACAGTAAACATGCAAATTGTTATAATATTGAATAAAACTTAAAATGCAGCACTAAAATAAGTGTGTTTAGTGAGCATATTACAATTAACATAACACTTTCTGTTGATATTTAACAACTCAAATGTCAACAACGACAAACAAACACTAATAAACTAACAAGCAACAAAATAAAAATAATGTTGTCGCTTACCAGCTGTCAAATGAATATTGAGTAAGCTGAATTGCGTATATTATTACGTCTGACCACTTAAAATATTGTACTCAATTAACGGAATATTGACTGAATAAAAGTGCAAATCTGATCATGGTATTAACATCTTAACTAGTTTAACTTCCTGTCAAACTTTCATTGCCACAGGCTAACTTTTAGGTGAAAGTATCTTCAAACCTCCTAATGCCTCCTAATTAGTTTATTAGAAAATTATTTGTAAAATAATTTACTTACCTGTCTAGATTGTAAATAAAAAAGTGTGTAGAAACTTTAAAAAAAAAATCTCTTCCAGCCCATATTGTTTGATCTAATACTTCTCCAAATAAAACAATCATGGCGCTTCACCAGGAATAGAATAAGGTACTATAACGCCACGAGACAGTTCAATAAGACACGATACTATTGGCAGTGCTAAAAATGGCCACATTAGCTTAGCTTAGGTTAGGTTAGGTTAGAGGACGTGCCGTTATCAACTGCGTCAAGTACAGTACCCGGAGGTCGAATTTCTTTTTTTTTATAAAAACCAACA
>CM025792.1:90449597-90710047 GCA_014635995.1 Sarcophaga peregrina | reverse complement strand
CGAGCCTTATAATCAAACAAGCACTGTGACTTGAAAATCTTCGAGTATATGCCGCTGAAACCCGTTCGCATGAACCACTTGAACAACGAGAAGTGAGATTAGAAATTGATTGAATGCTTGCTACTCAGGCCCGTTCATCTGAAGCATTAGGACAATGCGAAACAAAATCAATAAAATGATTCAAAATAATTTGGATATTTGTGTAATGCCTTTCCTTCAAATTTATTTTAGTTGGGGGAGCAGCAACACGTGCAGGGTACAGCTAGTGTTAGCATAAAATCTCATTGTTTTTCAAGAGAATTCCTTCCTGAATTTTTGGTTTTTTTTTGGAATATTTTAAGACCTTTTTCAATGTTTTTAACGTAATCAACGTATAAAATTAAATTTAATGCCACAACATCTTGTTTTAAATTGACATTTCAATATAATCATCTGTCAAGTACAGTGAAAAGCAAAAGTCTTTGTACTCTAATAAATTTTAACAATTTCATGAATTTTAAACAACAGTTTGTATAAAAAAATTAAGGTTTTTATAATTATTTTATTAATTTACACATACATACATAATTGGCCATTACAACCCTTCAGTCATGATTACGACCTAGCTTCTCACACCACTTATGTTGTGTGCGTTAATTTTATACATGAGTGGCGGGACCTACAGTTTAAAATCGACTCCGAACGACAGATTTTTGAGAAGCTTTTCATGGCAATTTTTACTCTCAGAGTCTTTGCCAGTAATCTGCTGAGAGGAAAATTATTTTCAAATTTTCGTTTTGATGTCTAACCTGGGATTCGAACTCGGGTCGTTCGTCTAATAAGCCAACACACTACCCACTAGACCACGGCGACCTCTGTTATTGACCTAACTTCTCACACCGCTTATGATGTGTGCGTTAATTTTATACATAAGTGGCGGGACCTACAATTTAAAGTCGGCTCCGAACGACAGATTTTTGAGAAACTTTTCATGGCAGAGCTTTTGCCAGAAATCTGCTGAGAAGAAATCGCCGATGAAATACTTTTTGTATTTTATTTTGTTGTCTGGCCTGGGACTCGAATCCTGGCTTTAGGTCTAATAGGCCAGCGCACTACCTACTACACCACGGCGACTACTGTAACACATCCTAAATACTTTCTTGAAGTCATATCAGGACTTTGTGCAAGAGTATTAAGCCTGTGATGACTTTTTTTTGCCGAAATACATTGGAATACTAAGACTTTTGCTTCCCACTGTATATATGCCTTCAAACTTTTGCCCACAATTACCAAATAAAAAACATTTTCTTTCATATGATAATTATAAGAGCCCATGTGAAAGAAGAAAAAAAATGTAACGAAATTATGTATGCCGCCTAGTAAATATGTGAACATGAACCTTAAAAAAACGCTACGGTCTACTAAATACAAACGAAAAGCTTCAAAGTGAACACAACACCTGTGTTTTGCCACTCACAATTCTTATGGAATTTTATGTCTTTATTTTGTTTCGTTTCGCTTCTGGCGCTTAAACCACACATCATTTAACCAGATTCTAATTTTCTTGGTAAAAATATTAAAAAGAAAAACCAAAAACAAAAAAAAATTTCAAATTTTTCAAAACCCTCCATGTTTTTAGCCAGCAATAGCATGCGAATATAATAAAGGGGGGGTTAAGAAACGTCGTTTTTCGGGGCAAAGTAGAAAGCCATAGCGAACCCCTTATTATGTCGAATGTAGTGAATTGTGTAGCAGTGTGTATGAGTGTACATTTTTCGGAAACCCATTTCGTATTCTAAAAGTGTAATAGTGCGTATGATGAATAACAGCAACATCAACAGCAGCCGCAGCAGTAGGAACAGCAATAGCATTGGCATTGACATAGGCTTGAAGGAAAAGCACATGTTTTACCACGGCTTGCGGGTTTATAGTTAATAATGCGTGCTTATATTGTATCAGGGGGGGTCAGGATCGGAAAAACAACAAAAACAACAACAATTTCATTTGAACTGTTTACCGCGTTTAACGTTTATTTTTATTTCTTCCTTTCTTTCATTGCCTTTTTACGATTTTGTTTTTCCGAAATTGTTTTCACATTTCAAATGCTTCATTAAATTTATGATTCTTAACACATATTCAAATTGAATTATTTTACATGCTAACACACACACACATACACACACACACACACAGTCGGTCTGCACGTTTACTGGTGGAACGCGGATATAGCAGATCTAAGGCGTAAATGTAACCGCGCACGGCGGTTGTTCCAAAGGGTCAGAGGCCGTGAGGAATTTGCAGATCTACGGGAAAGATATAGAAGGTGTAGGACGAGCCTAAAATGGAGCAATTGCGCATAGCAAGAGAAGGTGCTACAGGGAAATGTGCGCCGATGTGGACGAGAATGCCTGGGGAACTGGATATAAGGTGGTGATGAGAAAGCTGAACTGCTTCCGACCACCAGCATCGACATGTGCAGCTAAGCTGCAATCAATCGTCGCGGTGCTTTTTCCGCGCAAGGCCGAAATTACATACTCCGTGCGAAACTTTGCGGTCACCGGAGGAAATCCCACAAGTCAGCAGTCGGGAATTGGAATCAGTCTGCAGAGAAATGAAACTCAATAAGGCACCGGGGATCGATGGGATCCCAAACATCGCGCTTAAGGCGGCTATTGAGAATAACACTGAGCTGTTTAGACAAGTTTTTGATTCTTGTATTCAAGAGAGGACGTTCCCTGGGATATGGAAAAGGCAGAGACTGGTTCTCATTTCGAAGGATAACAATGCGCAGGATGCATCGGGATACCGGACGCTCTGTATGATTGACATGGCTGGAAAACTTTTGGAGAAGATAATTTGTAGGAGATTAGAAGCATTTCGTGGAGAAGAAGGCTTGTCGGAGCGTCAATTTGGTTTCCGGAAATCACGTTCCACAATAGATGCAATGGAAATGGTTATGACTATAGTAAAGGATGCTATCAGCGGTGACCGCTGGTTGGAAGGCGACAAGGAATACTGCGCTATCATCACCTTGGACGTCAAAAACGCATTCAACTCTGCGATTTGGGATGCCACGCTAGCTTCCCTGGATGGAAAGAACGTACCGAACTATTTATTGGATATCGTTAAGGACTATTTTAGGGATAGAGTGCTCCTATATGACACGGAAGATGGCAGGAAGTCATACGCGATATCAGCAGGGGTCCCGCAAGGTTCCGTGCAGGGCCCGTTACTATGGAATGTGATGTATGATGGTGTACTGAGGCTAAGACTCCCTAGAGTTACACAAATCATTGGTTTCGCGGACGATATTGCCCTGGTGATAAGAGGAAAATATCTGGATGATTTGGTGAAAACATGTAACACTGCGGTTGGCATAGTCAGGAGCTGGATCACGGAAATAGGTCTCAAACTAGCTGATCAAAAAACGGATGTACTCCTTGTAAGCAGTAGGAAGAAGTTAGAATTGATTACCATAACTGTAGGTGACCAGCGCATATCATCAAAGCAGGCGATTAAATATCTGGGAGTGATAATTGACAACAGGTTCGCGTTTAGGGAACACCTGTCGTACATCGGCCAAAAATGTGCGGCGACGGCATGTGCACTTGCCCGATTAATGCCTAACCTAGGAGGCCCAAGACAGGAGAGGAGACGGCTACTGATGAAATAATGACAGCGATTGCTATGTATGCAGCCCTCGTATGGGCTGGGGCTATGGAGAAGAGGACCTATGGAGTAGGAATAGAAGCGGCCTACAGGAGATCTGCTCTCAGGGTGATTTCTGCCTTCCGAACGGTGTCTACCGATGCAGCGTTAGTGATTGCGGGGATGATGCCCCTGAAGCTAGTAGTGGATATAGAGAGGAGGAAATATGACGTAAAGAGAGGAACAGATTTTTCGAACCCTGTTCAACTAGCTGATGATGCTATGGATAGATGGCAGCAGGATTGGTCCAAAGATGGACCCACAAACTCTTACCGAGCATAGGCGCATGGACAAAAAGAAAACACGGCCAGGTGAACTTCCATCTGACACAGTTGCTAACGGGCCATGGATGTTATAGGGCTTATCTCTATAAGTTTGGTCATGACGTGGATGAGGCATGCCCCGAATGCCGTTATGAAAGGAAGACGGCGGAGCATGTTTTCTTTAATTGCCCGCGATATTCCGTACAACGAAATTGCCTGGAGAGATCAATAGGATTCCAGGTAACGCCCGAGAATATAGTTAACCTGATATTAATCTCATGTGACAATTGGAACGCAGTATGCGTTTTCGCACGGACTGTATTGACGCAGCAAAGACTGGCGGAGAGAGCAAGGTCAGCGAAGGCAGCATTCGCTGAATCTCCACCTCCCCGAAGTAATACTTGATTGTGGTCCCGGGGGGTGGTGGGGCGGGAGGTCAAACGGTTGAAAGTGTGTAATGAACTATGTTGGTTTTAGTACGTATGCGTTTAGCAAGCCGAGAGTAAGTCTTGCGGCGAATCGTGCTCTTTGGTAGGCCGGGCTATCAAGGTCTTTCGAAGATTTTCCAACCTTTAGCTCGCATAGCCATAAAAAGAAAAAAGTCAGTCCGCACGTACTATTTTAATACGTGGTAGGAGAGATAATTTTAGGTGGCTAATGATAATTTCTGTTTACAATCTAACATTGGCTTTTTAAATTAGTCCTAAATGCCTTGAAAATGGATTCAATTTCTAGATTATAATTGCATGTCTATGTAAAAAATATTTTTATTTAACAGAAACTTCTCTAACAACCTTCCTATGCTAACAGTTACTTCATATTTTAACAGAATAAAAAGAAAATTAATTACGTTTTCCCTTATTTGAGTTTGTTTTTTGATTTTATTTTCCATATACGTACCCATTCTGTATGATTTAAAATTTAATTTGAAACAAATAAGACGTAAAACTGCGGCTTTAATAAAACATAATGAATGAAAAAACCGCATTAAAATTACTCAACAGCATGCAGGGAAATTTTATAAAAAAAAAAAACTAAAAATTCCTGGGAAGACAAAGATGAAATGGAAAAAAAATTAATTTGAAATTAAAACCGCAACCGAAATAAAGCTAAAGTTAAAATGAATAACTTTAGAGGTCTACAATTGAAATGTCAGAAAGCAAAACATATGAAAAAAGATATCATGGAGCAGTTATCACAATGGGCCTTGTAGGTAACCTAAGTGTTTTCGCTCATAACTCCATTGAGAGTTCGGCCACTTCAATCGAATCCGCCATCTTAATTTTTTTTTCTGTTTCAACTAGTGCTTATTTCGTGAATGGTAACACTTAGCTCATGTCTGATTTGCCAGATAATTAGTTTTATCCTTCCGCTGAACGAATATGGTTGTATATACGCGCTTTCGCTTCGCTATGTGGGCCTGCGATCGACTTACCGATTTTGGCAAAAAAAATCATCTTTTCAGTTGAAGCTCATTTTGATCTTGGCGGGTATATTGCGAGCAATATTGTCTTATTTGGGGCAGAGAAAAGCCGACGCACCCAAAACGAGTCACTGTTTGGTGCGGATTTTGGTTCAGAGGCATAATTATGCCATTGTTCTTTGAAAATGAGCAAGCAGTGGCCGTTACAGTCAATTGCTATGGTTATCGGACCATGTTAAATGAATTTTTGTTTATAAAAATTGAAGAGGAGGATATTGGCAACATTTGGTTTCAACAGGACGGCGCTACGTGCCACACAGCCGAAGCTACACTCGATGTTTTGCGCCCTTTTTTTGAAGATCGCATTATCAGCCTAAAAACCGCTGCAATCATCATTCAACCTGAATTGGATTTCAAAACCGAATTCTCTACAGAAAACCCCAGCACCTGTACATCCACCTAACTTAGACCCTAACTGTGAAGATGGGTATACCACTCTGTCCCTGGAGTATATTCGTAAACAATACAATATTCGTAAAGCCATTCGTAAAATACAGCTGCACACAATCGATAATGTGCTTAAAAATTGGACCGATCGTGTAGGCTACTGCATGGCCAGCCATTTGAATGAAATTATTTTCCATTATTAACCGGAAGGATTGTATTTTCAAATAAAAAAAAGGAAATTTGAGAAAATATTCCGCAGTTTTTTTTAACATTTTTCAAAAATAAAAGTTATTGGGCGGACCCTTTACCATAAACTTCTACCATCATATAGCAATCGTTGGGGAGCGGGTACGTAACTGCAAGGCAACGCCACTATCCGGTTTTTACTTGGCAAAACCCAGTGATATCCTTGCAGGTACATGCCAAGCAGCTCACAGCCTCCGTATCTTAGATCAGGCGCTACCCGGGTACTGGTACTCAGCATCCGCTGGGTACTTGCTAATGTGAGAAGGCGAGATTGACGATTTGGCACGAACTTGGCTATGTTTGGAAGATCGATTGTGAGGATGACGTAAGTAGGCTGACGTTTGTTGCATTCTGTTACCTGAGTACATCGGGTGGAAACTGGTCGAAATGGCTTTCAGGTTAATGTTGCAGACGCCTCCGTTCCGTTAAACCCTTGGCAGGGCTTCAAGTACGTTCGATTATCGTCAGGTTTAGTTGAGATGACTCCTAATTAGTGTTCGACCTGGCTCTGAACGCAAACTCCCATAAGGATTTGCGTCAACCCTCGCGAGGACCTCACTGATTACCATAGGCACCCTCGGGGTCTTTAAGGGACAACTGCATATTCGATATGAGATAGCGGCTTGAAGATGGAACCCAAATAGACAAAATGAATAAACAACATATATTGGAAGTGGAAGAGATGATGCAAGGGGAAGTAGCTTTCATGAGCAGCCCAAGAATCCGGCGATCGCCGGCGAAAAAATCCCAGGCAACGGAGAATCCTCATAGTGCAGACGTGAAGAGTGCTGGGATAGAAAAGAGCGGCACGACAACGGCTGGTCGACAGTTTTTAGTCGACTTCAGAAGACAGATTTTTAAGAAACTTTTCATGACAATTCTATTTACACTCAGAATTTTTACGAGTAACCTGCTGAGAGGAAGTCAGCGTTCGTATTCGTTTTGTTGAAGATGTCTGATTCGGAATGTTAACCCAGGTCTCAGGAATAGTAATCCACCACACTATCTATTAGACTATGGCGGCTGTTTAGTCTGTTTTTGGTTGCTAAACGATTCACATTCATAAAGGCAAATGCTTTCCCTTTATTAATGGGACTTTAGAAGTCGCCGTGGTCTAGTGGGTAGTGTGTTGGCTTATTAGACAAAAGGCTCGGGTTCGAATCCCAGATCAGACATCAAAACGAAAAATATTTCTTAGGCGACTTCCTCTAAGCAGATTTCTGGCAAAGTTTCTGAGAGTAAAATTAGCCATGAAAAGCTTCTCAAAAATCTATCGTTTGGAGTCGACTTTAAACTGTAGGTCCCGCCACTCCTGTGTAAAATTAACGCACACAACATAAGTGGTGTGAGAAGCTCGGTCGTAGTCCCTTCTGAAGGGTTGTAATGGCCAATTATGTATGTATGTTAGATGAAAGTTATTCAACGCATAGGGATGCGCTATGGATAACCCTTTATTACCCTATACATTACAACACTGCACTTGCCTCCTTCCATCGTTTTCATTATTCAATAATAATAACCCAAGTAAACGTAAATATTATTAAAAATGTAAATATAAAACGAGGAAAGAAAGAATTTAATTTAAAATGAATTGAAAATATTTTTAATGGCAATTCATTTCATGCCATTGTTGGGAAGGAAGGGGAACTCTGTTCCATTTAATTAATGCAGCGCAGGTTTTTATGGAAAACTTTTGTTTTAATTTCTCTCCTGTAAAGCAAATGCAAAAGTCCACCAGACCTAAACAAATAAATTTAAAATGCAATACTTCATTATAATCATTTCAATTGCCTTCGTGGATGGTGAATAAATTCCAGGTTACTGGTTTTAAGCCAAAAGAAAAAAAGGTTAGGGAATGTATTTTAAAATCACAATTCTTTTGTTGCCTTCAGGGGAGTATGTGTGTGCATAATTTTATTTTTAAGTTTAAATTTGTTCTTTTTTTATACCATTAACAGCCATGTAAACGCCAAAAAGTAATAATTTTTACAAGGTTGTAGTCTAATTAATGCCGTGGTTACTTGGAATTAAACATTTATAAAGCAAGGCTTAAAAAATTATAAAAAAAACCACAATCAAGCACCATTTCAAATTAGGGAATAATATGCCATTTCCTTTACTTACTTACTTAATTGGCGATAACAACCCGATTAACGGATTTCGGCCTGCCGCAACACATCCTTCCAGGCGCCTCTGCTTCTTGCGCGCCTACGCCAATTGGTCACACCAATCGATGACAGGGCTTCTTCGATTTGGTCCTTCCAACGGATACAAGGTCGTCCTCTTCGCCGTCTTCCGCAGATCTCCGCATCAAACACTCGTCTCGCCGGAGTATCCTTCTCCATTCGAACGACATGACCGAGCCAGCGCAGCCGCTGGATATTAATACGCTGTACAACGTCCATGTCGTTGAGAAGCTCATACAGCTCACTGTTAAATCGGATGCGAAAATCATCGCCAACTCATAGTGGACCGAAGATCTTACGTAGGACTTTTCTCTCAAATACTCTCAAGCCAGCTGCATCAGTTCTTAATAGGGTCCATGCTTCTGCGCCATAGAGAAGCACGGGTAGGATGAGTGTCTTGTAGAGTATTAGTTTCGCCTTGCGAGAGAGGTCTCTGCTACTCAATTGCCTATTGAGACCATAATATTATCTGTTGGAAAGAGTAATCCTACGCTTGATCTCCAGACTGACATCATTTTCGGTGGTAACGGCGGAGCCAACATAAATGAATTCCTTGACTGTATCAAAAGTATAGTTATCGGCCGTAATTTGAGAATCAATACGCCGCACGGCTCTACTTGTCGATAACATATACTTCGTTTTGCCCTCATTTACTGCCAGACCCATCTTCTTAGACTCCCGTTCAATAGCACTAAAGGCCGCAGTGATATCACGTTTGGTACGCCCTCTGATGTCGATGTCGTCAGCGTACGCAAGCAACTGGACACTTTTTTGAAAAATAGTGCCATTACGATGCACTCCCGCCTTTCGCAGAACACTCTCCATGACGAAGTTGAAGAGGTCGCATGATAAGGGATCGCCTTGTCTGAAACCTCGCACGGTATCAAAAGGTTCGGAGAAGTCCATTCCTACCTTGACGGAGCTGCAGGAATTGCTCAACGGCATTCTGCATAGCCTTATCAGCTTCGCAGGTATACCGAGCTCAGACATTGCGGCAAAAACACGATCCCTTATGGGGCCATCAAAAGCAGTCTTATAGTCGACAAAAAAATGGTGTGTGTCGACTTGATTTTCGTGGGCCTTTTCCAGGATTTGGCGTAGTGTGAAGATCTGGTCGATGGTGGACTTGCCAGGTCTGAAGCCGCACTGATAAGGTCCAATCAGTGTTTTGACGAGGGGCTTCAGTCGTTCACACAATACGCCTGTAAGAACCTTATATGCGATAGGGAGAAAGCTTATACCCCTATAGTTGGCGCATATCGTAGGGTCTCCCTTTTTCAGGACAGGGCAGAGGACACTGAGGTTCCAATCGTTGGGCATACTTTCCTCTAGCCATATTTTGTAGATGAGCTGGTGCATGCGCCCTACCAACTCATTACATCCGATCTAAATCAATTCAGCGGGTAGGCCATCAGGACCTGCCGCTTTGTTGTTTTTAGGTCGTATAATCGCGACTTTAACCTCTTCATGGCTAGACGGCGGGACTCCACGCCATCATCATCGATTGGGCCATTTCCTTTAGTACTCGATAATGAAAGCAATCAGAGTGTAATTAAGGCATTTGTTTTAAGTCACAACTTTGTAGACACTATACTTTCAATATCGTCAAGGAATTAATTTATCTTGACTCCGCCCTTACCACCAAAAATGATGTCACTCTTCCTAACAGATGCTACTATGGTCTCAATATGCAATTGAGGAACAGAGACCTCTCTCATACGACTTAGCTAATACCCTACAAGACGTTAATCCTCTCCTTGCTTCTTTATGGCTCAAAGGCATGGACACAATTAAGCACTGGTGCAGTAGTCTTGAAAGTATTCGAAAGATCTTCGATTCAGTGCGAGGTGGCAATGATTTCCGATTTCCGAACAGTGAGCTGTATAACCTCAACGACGTAGACGTCGTGCAGCCATGCAGACGCAGCTCGGCCGTGACTTACTAACTAAATCGCGGAAGTCCTGCCATCGATTGGTGTGATCAACTGGAGTAGGAGCGCAAGGAGCACTGACGCCTGGAAGAATGTGTTAAGGCAGGCCGAAATCCGTTAATCTAACAGCTCGATGGAGAATTCAGTAAGTAAGTAATAAGTGGTTAAGCCTCTGGTATAGCGGTAACAGTCACTTGAAGTAATGTAACCAACATTTGGCTATCCATCTTAAGACTACCCGCTATGGGAGTTTCATGACATTAACATGAAAGCTCAGCTCAAATCCGTCGTTTAGTTACGACGATAATCTTAACTACGGATTTGTAATGGGTGTAGGCGCTCAAGAAGCAGAGACGCCTGGAAGAATGTGTTAAGGCAGGCCAAAATCCATTAAGGCTGTTAATGGACAATTAAGAAAGTAAATATGTAAGTAATAAGTGGTTAAACCTTACTTAACCACAGTCGCTTGAGGTAATGTAATTAACATTTGGCTATTCATCTTAAGACTACCCGCTATGGGAAGTTCACGAAAATTACCATGAAACCGCATATCAAATCTGTTGTTTACTTACGATGGCAATCTTAACTAATGGTTTGGAATGGGTGTTCTCCGAAGCCAAACCATTATCCTGACTACAGGACTATATCTGTGTATTGTAGTCATTGATAAAAATAATTTCTTTCGAATAAAATTTGCTCCATTTTAGAAAAATAAAATAGGATTAACCAATTAACCAAAATTTAAAATAGATGGCAAATACTTACGGCATTTTGAGCATAAAAATCCGCATCTGTAATATCTTATCAAGCTAACTTCCCTAGTCTCAGGCGGGCCACTATTGGCATCAGCCTCGGTGAACCAATAAGTGTCTATACGTAACATAATTTGCCATTACAAACCTTCATATAGGATTACAACCTAGCATGAGTGGCGTGATCTACAGTTTAAAGTCGACTTCGAACGATAAATTTTTGAGAAACTTTTCATGACTATTACTATCGCAATAAGACGGTGGATGCCCTCGCTAGGTTAGATTCACTTTCAGGTGGCGATTTGACAGTTGGTCCTGACCCCCCAGTCTGCCACCCCTATGGCATCATCGATGGATGGGTCAGAAGGGAAGAGCAGAGGCGTTGGGTGAACGGATCGGGTTGTTCTGTTTCTAGGTGTCTATGGCGTGCTGTGGACAGTAAGAGAACAGACTGACTACTGGGCTTGGTTAAGGCCAGCTTAAGGTTGATTGTCGGTTTTATCACGGGGCACTGCGAAATTAGGTCGTTGACGGGGATCTGGAACAGATCCTAGCCGGACTATTGCAGTGTATGTTGCGATGAGGAGGAGTTGGAGACTATCGAACATCTCCTCTGCAACTGCCCAGCCCTTGTTAGGTTGAGGTTGAGGACCCTTGGCAGGGCTTTCTTTGAGAGCTTGAGTTCTGTGTCGAGAGCCGACATCAAGGCTTCATTAGCAGCTTGGGCTGGTTGAGAGGTGCTAGGGCTTCAGAAGTGTAGTCGCGCTCTCACCCTCTTTTGTTTTGTGTCTTATTCTTTACAATTAATTCCTCCGTTTCCCATTCTCCCTCCCCTTACCTACAATCCTATATCTTCTATTTCCTTCCTCCTCTAAGAACAATGTACAATGGGTCAATTTCGACCTCCGGGTACTGTACTTGTCTTAACCGACAAGTGCACGTCCTCTAACCTAACCTAACCTTTCATGGCTATTTTATTTACTCTCAGAGTTTTTGCCAGAAATCTGCTGAACGGAAATTGCCGCAGAAATATTTTTTAAAATTTTCATTTTGATTTCTGACCTGGAGTTTCAACCGTGGCCTTACATCTAATAAGCCAACACACTATCTACTATACCACGGCAACATCGAACCAATAAGTAACGGCCATGTTTACACGAAATCAACCGCAAGCGAATGCCGTATATACACTACACTTGTTGCGAATGTTTTAAATCCGCTTTTTTCGAAAAACTTGATTAATGAACACGAAACAAATCATCAATTCTTGTTCTTATTAACATATAAAACATATTGTTTTTTTAAATTGAATACCATTTGTAAGAATGTTTTGCCTTTTTTTATTTTTATTTTATTTTAATCTTAATTTTAATTAAAAAACTCTTTTATTTTCAAATGAGCTGCAGGGTATACTTGCTCATTTGAAATGCTTTTCAAACTCTCACTCTCTCTCTCTTTCTTTCTCTCTCTAGTATTCATATCTCATAGTCTTTAAACACATATTTTCTTTGTTTTTTTTCTGTCTTTCTTTCTTTTGTATTGAGCAATTACTGTTGTGTTGTTTTTATAAAAGCAACATGTAAATAATGGAACACCCAATTAGCACTCACTCATACACACACACACACACACACACAGACACATACACAGTCATAGGGACAATTTAATTCTACAATTTAAAACTTTTTTTTATTGTGTCTTAATAGAATGCCATACAACAAGCATGCATGCATCCATACTGGGTTGTTAGAAGAGTGTGTTACAACCAGTTGCTTTTAATTTTTCCTCTTCTTTTCTTGCTTTCTTTCTTGCTTCTTCTTGTTGTATTGCAAGTAATTCTCTATTTCTCTTGTGTCTCTCTCTCTATGTGTGTGAATGTATAATTAAAATTGAACTTTAAGTGTAGAAAAGCTAGTGTGTTAGTGTTTCAATATAAGAAAAACGCATATTTTGCTCTTGTTCTTGGTTTTTTTTTCATTTTGTAGTTGTGGCAATAAGGGTATCCATTTAATGATTTCAAAACAGCATGGCAATACTGTTAGCTGTTAAAGATCTGTCATTTGAATTGGCGTTTATTTAGTGAATGATTTGTTGTTAAATTAACTACAAAAATGAAGATTCAAATGTGGCCTGTTTTTTTGGCAGAATTACAGTCGCCATTATCGATGTATTAAGCAAAAAATGGCAAAAATTATATAGAAATTCGATGACACTGCAATCACCATAATTTACGCTTTTCTAAATACAGTAAAATCCCGCTTAAGGCGGTGGCAACGTTCCAATAAGTTCAAGCACAAAAACGAAACAGCATTAAACGAGGCAATTGAAAAAATGCATTAGTACTGTGATTGCGACTTTGGAATATTTTTTTCTAGACAGACTAACAAAAGAGCGTTGGAAAAGATGCTTAGTATCCACTGTCTCTGTATAGTGCACCGCTTTTGGATGGTGGATTGCCATTTAATGGAATCCCAATACTACATACATACATACATAATCGGCCATTACAACCCTTCAGTCAGGATTACGACCTAGCTTCTCCCACCACTTATGTTGTGTGGATTAATTTTATACATGAGTGGCTGGACCTACAGTTTAAAGTCGACTCCGAACGACAAATTTTTTCATGGCAATTTTTACTTTCAGAGTCTTTGCCAGAAATCTGCTGAGAGGAAGTCGCGGAAGAAATATTTTTTCGTTTTGATGTCTGACCTGGGATTCGAACCCGGGCCTTCTGTCTAATAAGCCAACACACTACCACGTAATATTAAAACAGCATTAAGCGGATCAGCGTTAAGCGGGGTCTTACTGTATATGATTTTTGTTCCAAACTTGCCGATTCAATGGCGTTCCTTGTAAATGGTTCGGTTCTACAGTTTATTATTGAGAATCTTATGCAGATTAGGACTTACTCATGCAATAATTAGAGACGATTGCTGGGTTACATCTTCCTGGATATGCTTTCGGTGCTAAGGCAATCGTCTTTCAATACCGAAAGAACACAATTTTCTTCGACAATGAAAATCATTTCTCACGCGATGGTTACGTCGACAAACAAAACTGTTAGAATATGGTATATAGAGCTCTAAAACCCAAAAGTGTTTAGGGAAAGGCCATTTCTAGAAAGTTGTACAATGGGTTAATTCGACCTCCGGGTACTGTACTTGTATTAATTGAGAAGTACACGTCCTCTAACCTAACCTAACCTAGCCTAACCTGGGGAGACTTATTCCGGAAATAAAGCCATGGATCTGTCAGAAATTTGGAGAAGTAAATTATTACGTTACACAGATGCTATCGGGCCACGGATATTTTAGGAAATATCTGAACAGAATGGGCAAGACCACCTCCCCTTACTGCCTTTACGAGGAAGGGGAGGTAATAGATGATGCGGAACACACTATCTTCGAATGTGCACGCTGGCAGAGCTATCGCTCTGCACTGACGTCAATGATCGGAACGATAACGGCCGCTAACATTGTCGGGGTTATGATTGCGAGCAGAGAGAATTGGATCTCAGTGGCGAATTACTTGGAGCGCATTCTGAGATTGAAGAAGAGAGATCTGGAGGCTGCGGCGCATGTGGGTACGCCGGCATAGACGACACTAGCTCACGTGTCAAACGAAGTCGGAAGGAATAGTGGAGACAATTAGAAGTCTCCCCAATCTTCATTACGCAGTCTGGACGCGGATGTGAGCATCTAAATCTACCCTTAAGGAAAGGCCATTACATGCGACAAAAGTAACTGTTTGATGAGAATTATAGGCTACAAGCGTAAATTTTATTGGGAGAAGCTTTAACATTAATACGGACACTACTGGCATATGATAAGCGACAATTTTAGGCTTCAACGCCATACAAAATGACCACTTCAGTACCTAAAGCATCAGAAGTTTCTGAAGATATTAATTAACCTTTCGTTACATCAATTGGCCCTGCTGAATATTGTCTTGACAGATATTTCCACTCTCTGATTCCGAGTAGGGATGACTGGAATTCTGGGTATATATACCGACAGCCCTAAACTCGATAATGGGGTTGGAAGAGGTGTCTATTCTGGAAAACTAAACCTGAATATTTCTCTCCGTCTGCCGGACTACTGCAAAGTGTTTCAGGTGGAGGTGATGGCAATTTACCGGGCCGCTTTTCGTCAACGGGCCTCCTTTCAACTGCATTTCGCTCTTTTCTGATAGTCAGGCTGCGATAAAATCTCTATCGGGTTTCGTGAATAACTCTAGGATCGTTAGGGAATATCGCCGCTGTCTCCACTTTTTTCTGGGCGCCTTACCAGTGCCACTCAGCACGGTCAAGTTGGATATTGCGCGGAATATCCTTCGGGACGCCAACCTACATATACTGGGTTAATAAGGAGTCCTGCTCCACCGCTAAACTAATCTAACCCTTAATGGATAGAAGGCGTACCAACCAATTACTTGGTCTTGGTCGCGACAACATCTCGACTGCAATGGCTGTTATTACAGGTCATGGGTAGGCATGCGGAAAGAATGAGGCTCCCATTTAACGACTTCTGCCGTGGATGCAGATCCGCTGAGGAAGAGGCGACTGTTATCCACTTTTTCTGTCAGAGCCCGTCTCTTGTTAGGTGTAGATACAGGTTATTTGGCTCTCCATTCTTTGTTAGCTTAACGAAGCTACCGTCTATTTATATCAAGGATACAACTTCGTTAATCAAACTTTCTGGTTGGTTTTCCAGTGCGGGGTTGTGCACTTGGTGGAACTTGGTCAGTACAGAGACTGCGTTCACACGTGGCACCACAATGGGCCGCTGGCGTACTCAAAAGAGTTTTGTGATATCAGAGCTACCACTCCGACCTAACCTAACCTACATCAATTGGATTCCAAGGTTTTCGATTTTATGTCGTTTGAATAATTTCTGTAAGGTCCACGTCAAAAACTGCATGTGCCCTAAAACCAACTTTATTCGGCAAAAAATCGCTGAGGTACCTACCATCTAAAATGTACGCAAATGCAGTCGACACCTACCCCTATATGCTCGACGGTTATAGTTGATGTAAAGGAGGTCATTTTAAAGACATTAAATTTCATAGGTTAGGTTAGAATATTTGCAGCCCAGGGATGTCAAACTGACCCATGGTATTTTCGCTTGTATTTCGTAAATAAAATAAAAGTTTCATTGGAATCTTTTGAAATCATCAAATGGATAACCCTTTAATAGTTGCAGTATTCCTTACAAATGTTGATACAGATATGGATGATGCTTGTTCTTGTTTGTATTCGATTCAGTTGATACCGTTTTATTGTTGTTGGTTTATCTTTCATTCTTTCTTTCTTTGTTTTTTTTTTTGTTTTGTATCTGTGTGTGCTTTTCATTTAAAAACAAAGTCGTTAAATAAATGGCAGTGAGTTTTGTTTTTGTATTTTCTTCATTGCTTTGCTCCTGCTCAATTTCATTTAATTCTCTTACTGTACTATGTGCGTGTGTGTGTTTTGTTTTACTGGTATTAGTATTGTTTTTGTTGTTGTTGTTTTCAATATTATTATTACTCTTGCTGTTGTTTAAGTATCACTAGCAAATATTTCCTTTTTTCTCACAGTTCCTGTTATCAACTGGTTTAACGTTTGTAGCAAAATTTCGTTGCCCTCCTTTTACTCCCTTTCTCTCTCTCTCTCTCTATATCTCTCCCTCTGTCTCTTGTGTTCGTATTTTTATTTTTAAAAGTTATTTCACTCGGGTTGTTTATTTTTGTTTTTGTTGTTTTGTTTTTGTTTTTCGTTTTTTTTTTAAAAATTTTATTATTGGTGTGTTGGTTTTTGTGCAACAGTTGTGTCATTGCGTTGCAAAAATAACTGTTAAAAATATGTTTTTATCGTTGCCAATATGTTGTACAATGTGTTATCGATGTTAATGCATGCACAGTGGGAGAGTTCTAACTACATTATGGAAATATTTGAAAGAAAGTATTTTGTAAGCATTAATATGAAAAGTAAAAATGGTTGACATTTGTATGAAAAACTTTTGTACATAGTATAGCTAATAATAAAAGTCAAACTACTGTTTATTTTTTTCTTTTTTTTCGAACGTCCCCGGCCTCACACTAACCCACTCTCACCCGACCGCGGAGGGCTCGTCCCCATTATGTAGGGACACGTACACACTACAATCCGGACTGCAGCGGCTAAGGGAAAAGTTATGGCAACGAGAACATAAAACAGCAACAGAACTTAATCACAAGCTGAATAAGGTAACAATGAAACGGCACTACATTTTTAAACAATAATTTATAAACTAATGCCAGTATACAAACCACGCTTTACATTACAAACACTACAATTAAAATCTATAAAATCATGAACAAAATAAAATTATCACATAATCTACGAAAAGGAAAATTACATGCATAATTCGATCTATAGAAATCTAAAGAAAGAGGACGATAGTGCCGTGAAAATCTTGCAGGAATGCTGAAATTCAGGTTAGAAAGTAAAAACTCAGAATCGATATCACCTTTAACCAAATAGAAAACAAAACAAACCCCTAAAACAGACCTTCTACGTTCCAAAGTTGGAAGTTTTACCAAAGCTAATCTATCCTCATAAGGCGGAAGCCCATTGGCATAATCCCATCCTAAGCCACGTAAACAGAATAATAAAAACTGCCTCTGCACAGACTCAATTGAATCACTATGACAACGATAGTATGGATTCCAAATAACAGACGCATACTCCAAAATAGGCCTAACAAGTGAAATGTATAGTGGTCGTGTTATATAAGAATCAATGAATTCCTTAGCCCATCTTTTCACAAAACGAAAAACAGCCCGAGCCTTGCCAATCATCAAACTAATATGATCAATAAAAGACAATTTAATATCCAATAATACTCCCAAATCAAGAAATGAAGGCACAATTTCCAAAGGGCAAGAATTAATCACATAAGTGGACGAGATTACACCACCGCGAGAGAAAACCATGCATTTACGTTTTCTCAAATCAAGATCCATAAATTTATCCTACACCAAGTAACAAACAAATCAATATTTCGCTGAAGAACAGCCTGGCCATGATCATCATCAAAAGTATAAAATAATTTAACGTCGTCAGCATACATCAGAATATTACAATCAGAAAGAGCAGAAGGAAGATCATTCAGAAACAATAAAAACAGTAAAAGACCCAAATGGCTACCCTGCGGAACACCAGAAGTAACATATACAGTCTTAGACAATAAATTCCTAAACAATACCCTCTGAGTCCTAAGGGAGAGGTAAGAGTCTAGCCAACGAAGAATAATATCAGGAATACCGATTAGTGAAAGTTTAAGAAGCAAAATTCTATGATCAACCCTATTCAAAAGCTTTACTGAAATCAGTATAAATTACATCAGTCCGAGCACCGACAAGAAAGCCCCTGAAAACATGTGTAGTAAATTCAAGAAGATTTGTGACAGGCGACCTGCCTTTCAATAAACTATGCTGGAAAGGAGATATTAAAGATCTCGTATTAAAAAAGAGATAATCCCTCACTAGTTTCTCCATCAACTTGGGAATAGCACTGAGTTTGGCAATACCCCTGTAATTGGAAATATTAGATCTATTACCCGACTTATACAAAGGAATTATAAACTAACTCTTCCAAATAGATGGAAAATGACCAGCCCTCAAAAGCCCATTGAATATAAAGGTCAAAGGACCACTCAAGACAACAGCACACTTTCCTAAAATACAGGCCGGAACCCCGTCAGGGCCCGGCAAGTATGTAAGTTTCAGTCCAGACAAAGACTCAAGAACAGACTCCTCATCAAATGAATATATGTTAGAAATTGAGACACTTCCCACTGAATAAGGATATGAGTCGTATATAAAGAAGATTTAACTGTAAATAAAGGATAGGCGTTATATTAATTTTTTTATTGTTTGCTTATTTTAATTTCAGAGCTAAGGCTTATCTGCCAACCTCACATCTAATAAGCCAAAAATTCCAAAAAATAAGTTATTTTTGGGCAAATCGGTTGCAGATAAGGATGCAACATCATTAAGAAAATCATCGAAGTTGGCACCATCGATGTTTTCAAAAGAAAAACATCGATGTTAAAATAAATAAATACTAAAAAAAAAATATTATTTAAAAGAAAAACTCAATTTTTTTACAAAAATTATTTAATAATTCATTTCATTTATCATAAAAAGCAAAACAACATAGCCTCATAGGCTAAAATCGTCAACAACAAGGAGTTTATTGTAAAGAACTCAAATAAACACAACCTTTAGAGAACATCAGCATAAGCCAATGTATCTTTATTAAACGCCAATGTATCGCCGATGTATCGTTCATGAAAATATCGATGTTAAATATCGAAATTCATGTATAAAACATCGTATCGTTTAAATTCCTAGTTGCAAACTGATGGTGCCTGTGGCGTTTGTGGCTCGGTTTTGGTTAGGAACCTCATTATGGCATATTTAGCCTGGTTTTTCAAAATGGCAATGCCTCAAAGTTACCATAGAGTAGTATGCAGTGTGTTGGTTTATTAGACGTAAGGTATCGGTTCAAATCCCAGGTCAGACATCAAGTATACATATTTCTAGAGCGACTTTCTCTCGGCATTTTTCTGCCAAAAAAAAAACTTTGAGAATAAATAAATTTTCATAAAAAGTTTCTAAAAATCAGTCGTTCGGAATCGGCTTTAAACTGTAGGGCCCACCTTTCTTGCATAAAATTGGCATACACAACATAAGTTGTGTAAGGAGCTAGATCGTAATGCCGACTGATGGGTTGTAATGACCAATTAGATGTACAATGACCCAAAGCATACGTAAGTAGGTGTTTAAGGTAGATTGTTTGCTATACCGTATATCCAAGACTATAAATTCTTCAATGTAATACCTAAATCCTAATCACAAGAAGCATTTGCGGAACACTTTGTTAGAGAAATCAGTAAGGAAAAAATTTCTTTCATCAGGACTTGAAGAATGAAACAAGGTTTGTTTTAAATTTTATTTAACTCTAGCAGACCCGGCGAACTTCGTTCCGCCCAAAACTAATTTTTTTTATTGCCCAAAACAGGTCATATTACAGTCAAACTCGCTTATAACGAACTCGGTCGTAACGTTTTAATAACAATTTTCATACAAAAAACTTCGTTTATTACAAACTCGTTTATAACGAATTCTCGGTTAAAGTGAACTAATTTAAATGGTCCCAGTAATTAAATTTCAAACATTTTATAACGAACCCTCAGAAATAACTTTGAAGTGTGGCAATAGTCTTTACTTTTATTTAATATGGCAGCATTAAATTATAACTCAGCATCTCAGCATCATCACTCCGTTTATTGCGAACTTTGCCTATAACAAACTATTTTTTATGGTTCGACGGAGTCCGTTATAATGGGGTATGACTGTATATATTTCTTGTAATACGCTGCATAAAGCTTTGATGAAGTTGTAGTAATCGATCCAAAACAAAAACTAACAGACATACATTTTATACATGTACATAGGTACTTATAAACCTTCGAATTAGCCGACTAGAGATACCTATCTTGAAGGGAGAGAATTAACACCCCCATTTTTGATGAGTTTGTCGATATCCACTCTATGAACTTACCCACCAAATTGCATTCGTCAATGATCACTATGTTCCTAAATATTCAATGATAAAGGCTTGCCACGCCTACTTTTTGATATATCGATTTTTTTGAACCATATAAACCTGATAAGCTTTCGAATAAAAAAAGAATGGTTGAAATCTGTTGGGTAGAAGGGGCAGTGTTGTCACGTCCATTTTTGTTGGGATTGTCGGTATTAACTCTACGAACTTATCTACCAAATTTTATTCGTCTACGATCAATATGTACCGAAATATTCAATATTTACGATTTGCCATTAGAGGTCGTCGTGGTCTAGTAGGTAGTTTGTTGGCTTATTAGACGAAAGACCCGAGTTCGAATCCCATGTCAGACATCAAAACGAAAATTTGAAAATAATTTTTCGGTGACTTCCTCTCAGCGTATTTCTGGCAAAAACTCTGAGAGTAAAAAATTGCCATGGAATGCTTCTCAAAAAATGTGTCGTTCGGAGTCGACTTTAAACTGTAGGTCCCGCCGCTCATGGATAAAATTAACGCACACAACATAAGTGGTGTTAGAAGCTAGGAAGTTGTACAATGGGTCAATTCGACCACCGAGTACTGTACTTCTTAGAATTGACAAGTACACGTCCTCTAATCTAACCTAACCTAACCTACGATTTGCCACGCCCTTTTAACATTTAGGGATATTGAAAATAGATGTTTTCCGATTCTCAAACCTACCCGATATGTTTACAATCATAAGAATTAGTCGATCCATGTCGGAGGTATTTAACCACTAACACCGTGACACGAGAATTTTTTATTTGAGATAAAAATTCCTTGCTTCTCCCAATCCGCCCCATTGTTATATGTCACCCATAACATGTATGCAGAAGTCGTTTTCATTTATGTATACATGTGTGTGTGTGTGTGTGAGTGTATTAACGAGCAATAATAATTTCATATTTTTGTCTTTTCTTTTATACTCTCTTGCGAATTCTATAAAATTTTAACGTTTGTTGTCGTCGTTTGTCGTTGTTTGTCGATGTAGCTGTTGTTGTTATTGTTGTTCTATTATAAAAACAAGTTTAATGTCCTCTCTCTTTCTCTCTCTCTCTCATATCAATAAAATCGTGCATCGAATTTCAATATCAATTTTGTCATTTTGTCATTGCAAAAAAAATGAGAGCAACTAGTAGTGGTAGTGGTAGTGGCAATGGCATCAACTACTGTGTAAACTGGTTTAAGGACAATAAAAAAAAATTCCTTCCTTCAGTTATGTTCACACATGCTGGATGCTAAGGTGATAATATTTTATAACTGTTGGTTGGTTGATTAAAGAAAAATGAACACACACACACAGACAACACACACATTATTTGGAAAATATTCAATGAATTTGAATGTTTAAGTAATAAAAATTAAAGAAAATAACTGGAGAGTCGTAAAATAACAATGGATTGTTGAGGCTGAAACAAATTTGACAATTCCGGCAAGGTTTTTTGGCCAAAATTTAAAGCAGACATTAGATATGAAAAGACTTTAAAAAGCATGGAGGGATAGAAGCTAAACTGATCTAGATATTCCCATTGATTACACGTTTTCATCCGTGTTTGAAACTGGTTTTATAATTCTTTAACGACAATTGCCTACCTATGAGGTCGCAGTGGTCTAGTAGGTAGTGTGCTGCCTTGTTAGACGTAAAGCCAGGGTTCGAGTCCCAGGCCAGACATCAAAACAAAATGCGAAAAGTATTTTTTGGGCGATTTCTTCTCAGCAGATTTCTGGCAAAAACTCTGAGAGTAAAAATAAAATTGCCATGAAAAGTTTCTCAAAAATTTGTCGTTCGTAGTCGACTTTAAGCTGTAGGTTCCGCCACTTATGTATAAAATTAACACACACAACATAAGTAGTGTGAGAAACTAGGTCAATAATCCTGACTGAAGGGTTGTAACGATCAATTATGTATGTATGTATGTATGCCTGTAGCCATCAGAGAACGTCTTCCAAGTATTGCCAAATGGATCAGATTGAGCACTAAAGTTAGCTGTGGAATCTTTCCGGAAAAATAGAATTTTAGGTTGACCATTATAGTGGGTGATTTTTTAAGAGCTATAGGAAAATTTTTCAAAAAAGAAAACGCATAAAATGCAGAAAAATCCATGAAATCTTTATTTGAATCGATAGTACGGTCCATATAATTTAATATGTGGAGAATATTTCATGCAAATGTTGACCGCGACTGTGTCTTAAATGATTCATCCGCTGAGTATAATTTTGGCATACTCTTTCGGCCGGTATCTCGCGAATAAATGCTTCAATGTTGTCTTCCAATGCATCAATTGAAGCGGGCTTGTCTGTATAGATATGAGCTTGAACATAGCCCCACAAAAAATAGTCTAAAGGCGTTAAATCGCACGATATAGGCGACCAATTGACCGGTCCCGAATGTGAAATAAAATGTTCACCAAACTCGCCTCTCAATAAGTCCATTGTTACGCGTGCTGTGTGGCATGTGGCACTGTCTTGTTAAAACCACATGTCATTCAAGTCTTTTGAAAGGCTTTACACCTAAATCCTTCCACAAAATTTTCCACGTTGTTGAGTAACAGAAGCCCAATTACTGCGAACGGCGATGAATCGATAATTGATGGTCATCATTAACACTGGCCGGTACAGCGGCGATATTTTCTTCAGTTCACACTCTACGTACGCGTGTTGTTGGTTTAATCTCCAACAATGTAAATTCAGTAGGTTAATTAAAGTATTAAACGATTCATGGTTAAATTATAGACCAAACTAAAGATGTTTGACAGTGTGAAATAAAACACGAAACGTGCGTGAGCTGTTTGAACTAGTATTGCCAAAAAGATAATAGATAAAAAATCACCCTTTACTAACCAATAATTGTAATAATATTTAGGCGGAAATAATATTAATATCAATACTGACTGCTACTGTACAAATATAGTCGTAGAGCTTATTTGGTAAGAGAGATATAGACAGTAATGGTGTGTTCACCGCGTGTAAAACTATCACAGAATATTGGTTATCTCTAGGTGAGGTAGCAAGACACTGAACGGTTAGTGTCATCTGGGTACATTCAATGTAGAAACATAGCTGGCGCCTTTGCAAGGACTGTTTCCACATCCTATACAGAAGGGCCAGCTCACACTCAAATCTTTACTCATTTGCAAAGGAAATATCCACTTACATAGAGACCAGTGAGAAATCAAACCAGCTACGGATATACCCAGAATAAAAATTGCGCTACATTCAATCAGATTCTAATTTAGAAGCCTCAAAGCAGTCATGAGACTCTGACTTCTGGGTACCCCTTGTCAAGAGGCTGGGAATACCTCGCAAAGACTTTTGCCGAAGCTGTAGTGGCAAGGAAGAAGCGTAAACCTCAGCACATTTTCTTTAGCATTGTCCACCTCTTGAAAACCTAAGAAGAAACATTATTATTCATCCAGAATTTATTAAAGATTACTTTTGTAAAATCTGAGAATTTTTTTTTCTATCGAAAGTATCATAGGGTGGGCTCAGTTGAAGCATATTGGTTGACAAGAACCGTAAATAATTCTGTAGAATACGTTCATGTCAAGGTCAGTACAAATTTATTTTATTTATTTTTATTTATTTATTTATTACGATTTTACAATCTAAATACTTAAAATATATACATATAATACTATATTAACAATTATTTTTACAAAAATCTCTCAGAAGTTTCATAAATACATTAATATTATCACAATTTTTTATGTTACTTGGTAACTTATTGTATTTTTTCAAACCTTTATATTCTAAACAATTCATATCTCTACAAGTTCTCATATATGGTAGTCTGTAATTCTCTCTTCTTCTTGTATTATAATTATGGATATTATTATTATATTGCAATTTTTCATTCCAATATGTAGGACAAAATCCTAACTTTATCTTATGTATAAATTTCATTGTATGTAACATTATAGTCTGTCCAACATTAAGCCAATTTAATTCATTTAACATGCTTCTTATACTAGTATAATAATCCTTACGTAAAATAAAACGCATTGCCCTATTTTGCAGTTTCTGTAATGTGTCCATCTGAGACGTACTTAATAGAAATAATATTTAGGGACAATAAAGAAAGTGCGGTAAAATTATGCTATTGTATACTTTCATTTTATAATTCTTATGTAATAAGAAACATAATTCCAATCTTCTTGGCAATTTTAATTCTAATATAATTTAAATGTTCGTCAAAGTTCAATTTATCATCAATCATTACACCCAGATATTTAATCACATTAACCCTCTCGATATTATAATTTTTTATTTTCAAAGCACAATTATCAACATTCACATGGTTTCTTGTTAATATCATAAATTTTGTTTTGGTTATATTCAATTTCAACTTATTCTGGCATAACCACACATATAAATTGTCAATATCCTCCTGCATCATTTTCATTGCATTATTTATGTTTCGATCTGAAACCATCAATAGTGCATCGTCAGCAAATAGTCTTATTTTACAATATTTCAAGCAAGACTTAATGCCATTTATATATAAAATAAAAAGCAATGGTGCCAATATTGTTCCTTGTGGTAATCCTATGTTTATATTTATCGTACTTGATACTGCATCACCCATAACTACTCGTTGCTTTCGATCAGTCAGATAGCTGGCCATCCAATTGTTCTCCATACCAACAATACCTATGCCACGCAATTTCGCCAATAATATATTTATGTCAACAGTTTCAAAAGCTCTTTTTAGGTCAAGAAATGTTGCAACTATGCTTGACCTTTGGTTCAGATCATTTTTCCAATCAGACAATACCAGATTCAATGCTGTCTCACATGAATGATTACTTCTAAAACCAGACTGTTCATCAATCAATATACAATTCTTGCTCAGGTGACTGTCCAGTTGTTTCTTCACTATTAATTCCATAAGTTTGGTGTCACTAGTGATACTATTTATTGGTCTTAGTTCCTCAGCAATAATTGTATTTGCAACATTTTTTATTAGGAAAATTGTTGTCAACTTCCATTTTTCTAGAACTACACCTGTCATGAAACTTTCATTTAAGATATTCGCGTAGAAGTAGGCAGTGTACTTCAATGAATCTTTCAAAACACCTTCTGAGAATAAATTTTCACCAATAAATTTTGTATTTTAATTTCATGGATATGCTACACAATTCGCTTGTCGTTACCATTTTAAGTTTAAATAATTCAAATTGATTATTTGAATTTGATGTTAAATCTACGTAGTCATACTGTTCAATCGAGTCATTAATTTCCTTTGCACAATTTACGAAAAATTTATTTAAGTTTTCTGACATTTCATTTTGATTATTGTAAACAATATCGTTTATTTTAATAGCTTTTATTTCATCTTTCTGTTCTTTTAAATTGGAGACTTCTTTTAAATACTTCCACATATTTCTACTATTTTTTGCATTCGTATTTATTTTTTGTTCAATATACTGAATCTTTTTTAATTTTATTAACTTTTTATATCGCCGTTTAATTTCATTATAGTCGTCCCATTGACCAGTTTGCATTGATATTTTATATTTTTCAAACTTTCGTTTATTCATCTCACAAAGCTCTCTATCGTACCATTTATTTCTTATTTTTAATATCACAGATCGTTTCACAATTATTGCAGACATTATTTCAATTATTATATCATTTATAGATTTTATCTTATAATCTATATCACAGTCATTACCAAAGTTAAAACTATATTGCCTTAAATAATTTAATAAAATATCACAGCTATAATTACTCCATATTGTTAGGTGTTTTGTCATTCTCATGTTTAAGTCGTCACTAGCAGGTACATCAAATGCAATGGTCTCATGATCACTTATTTGGTATTTTTCAAGTTTATCACAGTTTATGTTATCATCATTACAGAATATTAAATCAATTTTGGTAGAACTACGTTCAGTTATTCTTGTGTCAAACTTTACACATTCATTAAGAAACACTTAAGCAAAATCCATCCAAAAGCAAAGAACTTTGGTACCATTTTAACCCATTAGCAGCCAAGTAAAAACCATCAGTAGTACTTAACAATCTTTTTATGAAAAAAAATTCAGTATTTTTCAAAACATGAAGTCGATTTTGTCTCGTAGGTAGTGTGACGTGAAGCCCATGTCAGACATATCTAATAAAACTTCCTCTCAGTAAAATCTCTGAGAGTAAATAAAATTTCCAACATTTCGTACTTAAAGACATTTTTAATCGTTACAAGTAGTGGAAATGATAAATAAATAATAATTCTGTAATCGTTTCAAAGTTATACAACGTAAAAGAGTTGAGAAGAGTTTAATTTGTTACGCTTACGCAGTGTTCAGATATCCATCTTTATTACGTAATATTCTGTTCAGACCTGCACTTTTATTGCGTAAATCGCAATAAGCGTCATTATTAAGTCCAATATTTAATATTATTACATAGTAAACATGCAAATTGTTATAATATTGAATAAAACTTAAAATGCAGCACTATAATAAGTGTGTTTAGTGAGCATATTACAATTAACCTAACACTTTCTGTTGATATTTCACAACTCAAATGTCAACAACGACAAACAAACACTAATAAACTAACAAACAACAAAATAAAAATAATATTGTCGCTTACCAGCTGTCAAATTAATATTGAGTAAGCTGAATTGCGTATATTATTATGACTGAACACTTAAAATATTGTACTCAATTAACGGAATATTGACTCAATAAAAGTGCAAATCTGATCATAGTATTAGCATCTTAACTAGTTTAACTTCCTGTCAAACTTTTATTGCCACAGGTTAACTTTTAGGCGACAGTATCTTCAAACCTCCTAATGCCTCCTAATTAGTTTAGTAGAAAATTATTTGTAAAATAATTTACTTACCTGTCTAGATTGTAAATAAAAAAGTGTGTAGAAACTTTAAAAAAAAAAATCTCTTCCAGCCCATATTGTTTGATCTAATACTTCTCCAAATAAAACAATCATGGCGCTTCACCAGGAATAGAATAAGGTACTATAACGCCACGAGACAGTTCAATAAGACACGATACTATTGGCAGTGCTAAAAATGGCCACATTAGCTTAGCTTAGGTTAGGTTAGGTTAGAGGACGTGCCGTTATCAACTGCGTCAAGTACAGTACCCGGAGGTCGAATTTCTTTTTTTTTTATAAAAACCAACACTCAGGGGATGGCCCCTATTCATGCAGTGCATTGTGCAGGTTTAG
Source organism: Sarcophaga peregrina (assembly GCA_014635995.1). NCBI lineage: Eukaryota > Metazoa > Arthropoda > Insecta > Diptera > Sarcophagidae > Sarcophaga > Sarcophaga peregrina. Next base: position 90,682,309 of record CM025792.1, on the reverse strand, counting down.
GAAAATAGTTTATAGGAATGTGGAAAGAGGGAGTAGTGTTTGTGGACATTTGATTTAAACTTACCAATATCGTAATTGACGGGAAAAACCTTTGCAGGAAGATCATTCCACAAGCGAGCAGTGCGGGCAAAAAATGAATTCTCCCTGTAATGCATTGTGCGGTTCACTGGACAATCAATCACAAAAGCATGTGCTCTAAGAGAAGCTCGAGTACCATGTAAAAATATGTGATTATCGTGAACCAAGCCCCTTATTTCTAGAGAACTCCTCCCATTATAGTACCGATAGAACAATGAAACGCACGCCACATTGTGACGATGCTTCAATGAATCAATAGAGTTGCATACCCTATTGTCATTAACAAAAGCACCTTTTGCGCTCTCCTGTACTCGGTCGAGAAGCTTCAAAATAAACTTTGAAGCACCGGCCCATACATGAGAGTTGTACTCCGTCCGGGGTAGGATAAAGGTCCTGTAATAATTAACCCATTGTACAATGTCCTAGCTTCTCACACCACTCGCGTTGTGTGCGTTAATATTATGCATGAGTGGCGGGACCTACAATTGAATGTCGACTTTGAACAAGAAACTTTTCATGGCAATTTTTATTTACTCTCAGAGTTTTTGGTCAGAAATCTGCTAAGAGATGTCTTGAGATGTTTTGATGTCTGATTTGGAATTTGAACTCGGTAGTACTTTCTACACTACGGCGTCTGCAAAGTGGCCACAAAAAAAAATCTTAAATGTTTTGAATTAAATAAATTGAATACTTTTCGAATTTGTTATAAATTTTATTTTAATTGTTTAAAATTGATATGTTTGAAGAAATTATTTCCTTAAAAAAAAAAACGTTTTCAATTTCCTTTTTAATTTCCTTTTCAATTTCAAAAATTCGAATTTTTGAAATATTTAAAAAAAAAACTTTCCAGTTCATATCGAACTATTAAAGAAGTTATAAAATAACTAGCAGATTGCACCCGGCGTTGAGCGGGTTATAAAAATGACAATAAATAAAAATTCGGTCTCGAAACCGCCTTCTTAAAAAATTCAATTTTTCAAATTATTCGGAAACCGGTTTATCAAACAACTCAATTTTTTGAATACTCTAAGTCCTAAATATAAATGCATGCAATTTGCCCGTTTTTCGTCCCTTTCCCCATTTTTGGACCCCTTTTGGTCCAACTTTTTAAACAGAACACCTCCAATAGCTATTTGGGAAACTTAACCAAGCTAAATCGTAAAAAAATACCTTTAAAACCCATAAAATACAGCATTTACGCATAAAGCACTCATTTTTGCCCTTTTTTCTCCCTTTGTCCCATATTTTTCCCTTTAGTTCAAAATTTTTAAAAGATTTATAGCCTATAACCCGCACCGACAAAAGCTCGATCTATATCCCAAATTTCAAGAAAATCGGTCTAGATGTTCAGGCGTGAGAAACTTACCTGATTTGTTAACATCTTTATTTCTAATTTAACTACCTGATTTTGTAAATTAATTTCTTTTGAATTTTTTTATTATTTAAACACTTTTTAACACTTTAATATTACACTCTATGCATGGATTTTCCAAAAATAATTTTTTATCATTTTTTTTTTAATTTTTAAATAAATTTTCAACACCTTTCTAACTTCCACAATAATTTCATTTCTTTTTTTTTATTCCTTTAAACACTTTATATTTTTTGTTTACAATATTTTTGTTTTAAAATCAATTTTTCTTTTTTTTTCAAATTATATAATTTTTTTTTTGTAACAAATTGGTTTCCTTTTTTTGAAATCAAATTTTCTTGGAATAATTTTTCTATTTTTAAAAATCACGGATGGTTCAATTTTTTACATTTCCTTTTCCGTTCTATTTTCGTTTTTATGCATAGAAATTATGTTGTTGTTATTATTGTTATTATTATTTGAATGGCTTGATTTTATATTCCCTTGGCTTTATTCAAATCAGTTTTATCACTTGTTGTTGCTGTTATTGTTGTTGTTGTTTTTTTTTTAAGCATAAATCTTTTATTAACATTTCTGAAGGTTTAAAACCACAACAACATTTAATTTTTTCACTCTTTTATACACTTCAACAACATAATTAAATTCCCCTTTTTTAATTTCCCTGTTTTTTTTTTTCTTTTAACTTTTAATTTAAAAATATTTTTCTTATTAACATTTACCGTACATAACTGTTATAAAATAATTTTTCTTTTATTACAATAACAACTTCAATACACCGTTATAATTTAATTGTTTTTGTATTTTTTTTTTTCTTTTCTTTCTTTCAATTCTTGCGTTTGTCTGAGTATTTTTTTTTAACCCCTGTATGTACAATAAATAATTGTCTCTATATATATTGTTTAATACCGTTACATTTAATTTTCTAATACATATAATTTCTTTTCTTTTTTTGTTATATTTTTGTTGCTATTTTCAAACAAAAAAAAATCCATTTTTTCCCTTTTTATTACGGTTTTTTTCCTTTGTTTTTGGTTCATTTAACCTATTTACTCTGATTGCCAACTGCTAACTGAGCTTATTTTAGTACAACTCACATATTTTATAAATTGTCTTGTTCTTCTTGCTGCTGCTGCTGCTGCTGCCAGTTGTTGAATTCCCGTTTGATAAGTAAATGCTAAATGTACGTACGTATCCTTGCGTTAGATTCCCGTAAATATTTGTTGTTGCTATTGTTTTTGTACACACACACACCCATACACATATATTGTTGCTTTTCCCATTCATTACTTTGTAACAGTTATACCTAAACACAACAAAAACAAATAAACATTGTCAGAGTCACACACAGAGAGATAGTAAAAGAGAGTTTGAAAAAGAGAGAGAGAGAGTGAAAGAGAAAGCTTTTCTTATCTTTTAACTCTGCCAAAGAAGTTTCGATGTTTTTATTGACAATGTTTTCTGTATTTCAAAAATAAAAGCTTTACTCTTCCTTTCAATTTTGAAATTTAATATTATCAAAATGTTACACTGTGTAACAAAATTGTTAAAGATTTATTTTTGATCTCCAACTTGGGTAAGAGTTTTAAGTTAAACGCTGCCAATGGATAACTTGACATATCGATTTAAAAACAGTCGCAAGGATATCTTGCATATAAATTGTTATTTTTTTTAGGTTAGAAAGGTTAGGCATTCACAAATTTGTAGGGTTTACTAACCAGACTACGAATTCAAACTTATTAGGGGCGTTATGCAGTTATTATGGTCATCATAACCGAACTAAAGTGACTAGATTATAAAGAAATTTAAAGAGACCAGAAGTATGGCCGTTAGAAGTATCGCTGTTAGAAAATGTAATGTTGACAAGCAGAATTTGTCAAATTCTTGGCATTGTTAACAATCATACAGCTAATTATAGCACATTTTTATTTTTGAAACTTACACCTTTATCGACATAAAATCCGACTTATGTATTAACTGCAGCCAGCTGCGCATTCAAAACGTCATAGATCCATTAATTGGGTACTAGAACAAAGGGTTTTTTACGCTCAGTAATGAAAATCATTTCTCTTTCGACAAGTATGTTGACAAGGAAAATTGTCGCATGTAGGGAGCATAGAACTAAAGGAATCGATCAAATGTACATCTATCTACAGTGTTGGCCGTGTAATTAGAAACGACTTAGTAACTTGTATGTTTGTTAATTTATTTTCAAAACTTTATTACTCATTTTAACTTAAACTTAAAGCTAACATGTTGTATATTTCTTTTTTAACTATTAGTTCTAAAATGATTAACAATGTTTTGAAAATAAATTAACAATTTAAATTAAAAATTTACTCTTTTGCAGATGACAGCAACATTTGTCATTCATATTCACATTCTATTCTATTCCATTCTATTCTATTCTATTCTATTCTATTCTATTCTATTCTATTCTATTCTATTCTATTCTATTCTATTCTATTCTATTCTATTCTATTCTATTCTACTCTACTCTACTCTACTCTACTCTACTCTACTCTACTCTACTCTATTCTATTCTATTCTACTCTACTCTACTCTACTCTACTCTACTCTATTCTATTTTATTTTATTCTATTCTATTCTATTCTATTCTATTCTATTCTATTCTACTCTACTCTACTCTACTCTACTCTACTTTACTTTACTCTACTCTACTCTACTCTACTCTACTCTACTCTACTCTACTCTACTCTACTTACTCTACTCTACTTTACTCTACTCTACTTTACTCTACTCTACTCTACTCTACTCTACTCTACTCTACTCTACTCTACTCTACTCTACTCTACTCTACTCTATTCTATTCGAACATGAATGACGCACTTACAGGTGACCTGATAATAATCTCTGAATGGGGCCGCGCGAACAGGGTCGATTTCAATGCGCGCAAGACCCAATGTTGTTTTTTGATACACCAGCGTGATGCTGACGCTGGTGTTCTGTCATCTGTATATATGGGTAATGTAAATATTAAGGCAGCGGATGCTCTTGATGTTCTGGGCATGAGAATTAGTTGTGATGCTCATTGGAACGATCACATTTTTTGAGTGTCGAAGGAAGCACTCAAGTGCCTTGGTTTTTTGAAACGGTGCAGAAAATACTTCACTCCATCCGACCTTCTTACTATTTACAGGACCTTTATCCGACCCCTAATGGAGTACAACTCTCATGTCTAGGCCGGTGGTTCAAAGTCTATTTTTAAACTTCTCGTCCGCTTACGGGAGAGGGCAAAGGTGCTTATTAATGACAGAAGGGTTTCCAACTCTATTGATTCGTTGGAGCATCGTTGCAATGTGGCGTGTGTTTCATTGTTCTATCGGTACTATAATGGGAGGTGTTCTTGAGAGATAAGGGGCTTGGTTCCCGATAATCACATATTTTTACGCGGTACTCGAGCTTCTCGCAGAGCACACCTTTTTGTGGTTGATTGTCCAGCGAACCATACAATGCATTACAGGGAGAATTAATTTTTTGCCCGCACTACTCGCTTGTGGAATGATCTTCCTGCGTAGGTTTTTCCCGTCAATTACGATATTGGTAAGTTTAAATCGAATGTCCACAAACACTACTCCCTCTTTCCACCTTCCTATAAGCTATTTTCCTAAACTTGCACAATGCACTGCATGAGTAACAGCATGAGTAGGGGCCATCCCCTGAGTGTTGGTTTTTATAAAAAAAAAAAGTTGCTAAGTCATTTCTAATTATAAGGCCACCACTTTAGCTTCTACAATAACAGAATAGACGATGATATGCGTTTCATGTTTAAGGATGATAGTAATGTCTTTCAATCCTAAATAACTTCAACTTAATAGGCTGTTAACTGATTTAGATATTAATGAGGATATTGGGATTTTCAAATAAAGTCTAAAAATTTTGAAATGAGATTATAAGACATTCTGTTGCGACCCTCGACTAAGTGTACGGACAGGATAGCGAATACATGCAACAAAATATCTATCTATCTGTGTAGCACCGCCTTCCTCCTTTAAATCATTAATTAATTTCTATGAACGAGAGTATATACCAGAAAAACCATTGCAAACTTAGACTCTTTATGATATTCTGCCTTGACAGGCATTTACAAGGCCCACCCTAGTATATTGAAAGGAAGGAATACTAGTAATTTCCTTAGACACGGATGGAATATTGCTTACACAACCCTGCATAACGAACAACAGAGAAAGAGATCTGTACAAGAATTTTCTCAATGAATTCCACATTTTTTTTATTTTTACTATGCATCAATTAGGTCAATTAGGTATGCATCCCAGGTCAGACATCAAAATATTTCTTCGGCGACTTCCTCTCAGCAGATTTCTGGCTAAGACTCTGAGGGTAAAAATTGCCATGAAAAGCTTCTCAAAAATCTGTCGTTCGGAGTCGACTTTAAACTGTAGGTCCCCCACTTATGTATAAAATTAACGCACACAACACAAGTGGTGTGAGAAGCTAGGTCGTAATCCTGACTGAAGGGTTGTAATGGCCAATTATGTATGTGTGCATCAATTAATGTTAGGGGATCTTTTTTTGTTTCTTCAACGTTCAGTTGGAAGTTTGTAATTTATTGATGACCAAAATATAGGTCCCAACTAATCAAATTACTGCCAAGTGAAAATTCTTGCAATGTTAATACGAAAGATCAGTTTACGATACTTAATTGAGCATCGCTTTTGTTACCTACTGTATGTTTATATATTTTTAATGCACAAAGAAAGTTTTTGTTTTTGTTTTTATTTTTTAAGTAACCGCTTAATAACAACAAAACATCGCGCAAAAGCTTTACACTTAACTCTCTCTCTCTCTCTCTCTCTCTCTTACAAAATAGGACAAAAAACAACATAAACTTCCTCCTGTTGCATGTAAAAAGTTTTACTCGCTTTTTTCCGTTATTTTTTTTACATTTTACAACGCAAACATATGCCCTATATAGAGTTATAAAGGTAGAAAAATGCATACCCTAAAAACAAAGAGAGAGAGAGAGGATGATAGACACAAAAAAGAAACTGAAAAAAATGAGTTCAAGATGAAGGTTATTTATGTATTCTATGTCAAAGCTTTTTTACAAAAGAAAACGAAAAAAAAACCTTACAACTCCTTTACAAAACAAAATACAAATAAAATGGAGAGGTTTTTATGCTAAATATGGGGTATAAAACGAGAGAGGTAAAGCCAATTGCTTTATAAAAGAAGAAACACTCTCTATTTACTACCTTAATATTGAACTTTACGTTCATTTTTGCAACAGCTACAGAAGAACAACCAGCTGTTGAATGATTAGGTCCATGTGTATAAATCCTTTTATTTCGTTTTCTTTGTTTCTCTCTTGTGTCTCGGTTAAACCGATAATTCTGCTGACAGCTAAATGTGTTGGTTATGCTCTTACAGCTTTAAAAACTTAACGGTAAAAACAACAATAAATGTGGCGTAAATTGAAATGGATGTTGCCACATATAGTTTGATAATTTACCCCGGCATAATTTTAGAAAATTTCTTAAATTAAAAATTGCTAGCTAGGTGGCAAATGTAAAACGTCTTTAAGAAGGAGCAGAATGTAGAAATTTTCGCCAGCTGCAAAACTTAAAATAACTTGAACAAGTCGTTCTTTCATTTTATAATTTTTGTATACTCATACCGGATAGGGCACAATGGAGTGGTGGGGGGATACTCCAGGGGCAAAGTGGTATACCCATCTTCACAGATGGATCTAAGTTAGGTGGATGTAAAGGTGCTAGGGTTTTCTGTAAGGAACTCGGTCTTGAACTCCACTTCAGGTTGAATGATGACTGCAGCGTTTTTTAGGCGGAGATTTTCTCAATACTGAAGGCTATTGAGGCCATAGCTGGTGGCCCATCTTCGGATTCGGAATCCTACATGATCTTTGTTGACAGTCAGGCTGCCCTTAGGGCCATTGCATCGGTCTGGTGCAAATCACGATTCGTTCGCGAGTGCAAAGAGTCGTTGAAGAGTATTGGACCAGACTGTATCCGTCTATGCTGGGTCCGGGTCACAGCGGAATACTAGGCAACGAGACGGCGGATGCCCTCGCTAGCTTAGATTCGCTTTCAGGTGGCGATTTAACAGTTGGTCCTGACCTCCCAGTCTGCCACCTCTATGGCTTCATCGATGGATGGGTCAGGAGGGAAGAGCAGAGGCGTTGGGGGAACGGATCAGGTTGTTCTGTTTCTAGGCATCTATGGCCTGCTGTGGACGGCAAGAGGCCAGAGTGGCTGCTGGGCTTGGTTAAGGCCAGCTTAAGGTTGGTTGTCGGTTTTATCACGGGGCACTGCGAGATTAGGTCGCTGACGGGGATCTGGAATAGATCCCAGCCGGACTATTGCAGGGTATGTTGCGATGAGGAGGTGTTGGAGACCGTCGAACATCTCCTCTGCAACTGCCCAGCCCTTGGTAGGTTGAGTTTGAGGACCCTTGGCAGAGCCTTCTTTGAGAACTTGAGTTCTGTGTCGAGAGCCGACAGCAAGGCTCTCCACAGATTCATTAGCAACTTGAGCTGATTGAAAGGTGCTAGGGCTTCATAAGTGTAGTCGCACTCTCAACCTCTATTGTTTTGTGTCTGTTTCTTTTCTTTCCTCCGTTTCCCATTCTCCCTTCCCTTCCCTACATTCCTATATCCTCCATTTCCTTCCTCCCCTAAGGACAATGTACAATGGGTCAATTTCGGCCTCCGGGTACTGTGCTTGTCTTGACCGACAGGTGCACGTCCTCTAACCTAACCTAACCTTACCTAATTTTTTTTATTCATACTAAAAATTCCTATAAATCCTTTATTGCTTTCACACTCCCTTTTAATTTGCTAATAACATTACAACACTGGCAACACTGTTTAAATGAAAACAAATAAACTTATTTAGGATATTTTTGTCTCTCATGTATTTATAGATTAGAAAACCTATTGCGTTTCCCCGCATTGTGTGCTGATGTGATGAGAACAACAATAACAAGAACAACAGAAACCATAACATATAATTTGTTGCTGCTTTAAGGGTTTTACAGACAAATACATTCACTTAAAATAAGCCAAACATAGCATAACAGTTATTGCTACTTTTATTTTATCTCACCCGCTTACTCTCTTTATCTCACTACCACTCTTCCATAATAAGCTTTGTATGAGTACATGTGTGTTTTGCTTAGCATTAGTGTGACCTATTTTGTTTGTTTTTGTTTCAAAGTGTGCTTTTTTTTTTGTGGGTTATGTTTTCTTAGGGAACCTTAAAAGTACTTGAGGTATTAACGATTCGTGATTTGTATTGTTTTGTTTTGTTTTCTTAACAACAACAACAACAACAGCATCATCAATATGAAAATGTTACTCCAGAGATGTATAAAGTTTTCTTTTGTTGTTCTTCTTTTTATTTCTGCGAAAAACGGAATAATTTTTTAAAATCAAATTAATCTTTCTTTGTTTGTTTGTTTTTGCTGTAGTTGTTGTCAGTCTTGTATAAATAACCTGCTATAATAATATTTGACAGTTGGAAACAGTAAAAATATTTCTTTTTAACATTTTAAATGGAACTAAGGTACTGTTATGGGATTAGAAATAAAAGAAACATTGCTTTAGGCAGAAAAGATGACAGCGTGAAAGAAAAGGAGAGTGAGAGTGAGAGAGAGAGGGAGAGAATGTTAAGCAAAAGGCATATGCATAAATCAGTGTTGATCAAGTTGTAAACAGAACTTCTTTAAAAAGCGTTTTTCTTTTGTTATTTTCCGAGAAAAATTTAATTGTTTCAATAAAAAGCAATAGACTTCAGGGTATTTTATAAATAAAATAAAAAAAAATAAATATTATTGACGCAAAAAACTTGAGAAGCTTTAAAAATCTATGTATTAGAAGGTAAGGATAAATTAAATAGGCCTTTTTTATAAAATTTAAAATAAATTTATGCATTTTAAAGGGATTTAAAGCTCTGCATACATTCGTATATTGCAAGAAAACACTTTTCTTTCAATACTGTTAACTCTGTAAATAGGCCCTGAAACAAAAAAAATCTGCAATATACAGTGTACTCTCTCTTTGCGGACACCTCTCTAAAGCGGACACGTCTCAAAAACGGACACTTTTTTCAGTCCCAAAAATATTCTTTGGGATTTTTAATTTTTTTTCCTTTTGAGCGGACAACCCTCCTATAACAGGACGCGGACACTTTTTTACATACCAAAGGAGATTTTTTTCCCCATAACCGGACAGATTATAGAAATACAACACTGTTTTTTGTTTACTTTCTTTTATATTCTTACAGCTGTATAAAGGGGATTTCCCTTAATTGCTATTGAATGGAGAAAAACATACATTTGCAAATATTTATTGTATATACACGTTCTAAAATCGCCATGCCTAAAGCTGTGTTGAGTATTAAAGAAAAAGTTAATGTCATTGAAATATATAAAAATGAAAAACTTAGTGTACGCGAGTTAGCAAAAAAATGTAAGATCAGCAAAACTCAAGCTGCTTGCATTGTAAAAAACAAAGACCAAATTTTAAAATTGTGGGACACTAATGTCAATCCAGAGAGAAAAAGGTGTATGTTAAGTTCAAAGGGTCTTTGTATTGATAAATTGTGCTACGAATGGTTTGTGAAGGCTCGAAATAAAGGTATTCCTCTGTCGGGCACTCTTATAAGAAGCAAAGCTAAAGAAATTGCAGAAAATATGAATTTCGACGATTTTAGTGCATCATCTGGCTGGCTTGAAAGGTTCAGAAAACGACATAACATATCCTTCCGTACAATTTCTGGAGAAGCCGCTAGTGTAAACCAAAATGATGTCACAAAATTTACAGAAAAAGTGCCTTCTTTGATTGAGGGATATGATTCGCGAAATATTTACAATGCAGATGAGACTGGCTTATTTTTCCGTGCATTGCCTGATAAAACATTTGCATTAAAAGGTGAAACTTGCACTGGAGGAAAAATGGCAAAAGATAGGCTTACGATTTTGCATTGCGCCAATATGGCTGGAGAGAAAGAACGTCTTTTTGTTATTGGAAAAGCTGCAAAGCCACGGGCGTTTCGCAACATCAACTTAAACAATTTACCAGTTACATGGCGATCAAATAAAAAGGCTTGGATGACATCTGAATTGATGACTGATTTTCTAGTGCAGTTTGATAGGAAAATGCAAATTCAAGAGCGGAAAGTTCTGCTATTTTTGGATAATGAGACTTCTCATCCTCGAGATCTCAAATTAAAAAATGTAAAAGTTATATTTTTCCCACCAAACACAACAGCTTTTTGTCAGCCACTAGATCAAGGCGTTATAAAAAAGTTCAAGTTTTTATACAAATCGTTATTTTTAAAAAATATTTTGTTGCAAATGGAAGATGCAAATTCTGCTTTGGAATTATCAAAATCAATTAATTTGTTAGATGTCGTTTATTTTGCACACAAAGCGTGGGAACAAGTAAGTCCACAGACAATACAAAATTGTTTCAGGAAATCTGGGTTTGGGGAAAGAGATAGCTCCAATGACGATAACTGTTGGACCGCAGAAGATGATCTTCCACTAGCAGCACTTGCTCAATTCTCTAATGTTATTAATCGAGTTCAGAACCAAATTCAAATTGTCGTCGAAGACTATATAAATTTAGATAGCGACGTCATCATTAATGATGAAGATTTGGAAAACATTAGTACTGAAATAATAATTGCTTCCCAAGAAAACCTAGCCAACTCGTCTGAAGATGAAGAATGTGAAATTGACGACAAGTTAACTTCTTATAAAGAGGCTTATATAGCAATAAAAAAACTAAAAGCTTTTTCTTCATACCGCAGCGACATTAAATCTGTTCAGTTGCTTACTGATCTTCAAATACATCTCCAAGATATTGAAATCAAAGGAAAAACTTACCAATCTAAAATTTGTGACTTTTTTAAATCCATTTGAATATATAAATTTGTATGTATTTTGTATTTTTTTTACTTTTTGTAAAAATGTTAATGAAATGTTACTTTACTTTGTCTTATATTTTGTTATGTTGTTGTTCTTAAATAAAATAGTTTAAAAATGAATATAATAAAAATAAATCTATACTACTCTAATGAGCGGACACCTCTCATAAGCGAACAAATTTGTCAGTCCCTTAGGTGTCCGCTTATGAGAGAGTACACTGTACTGTACAATCAACCCAAAAATCCAATTGAACCTGTTTATCAACTCATTTGGATATCTATCGCAATACAGTTTGTCAAAAAAATCTTTGCACAGACCAAAAAAAAATGTAAAACTCGATCTTCATTCAAGAATTCCAACAACAAAATCTTTAAATATTTTTTTATTTTTGCAAACATTCTATAACTGTACTTGTCTACGACCATATGGCACCAATAGTTTCCTAATAGTAACACACATTACAATAATAATAACAACAAAAGAACTTTACTCAATACAAAAAGTGTCAAAAAAATCTTTGCATATTGAATGAAGATAATAAAAAAAATTACAAAAATATGCCGTTATTTCCCAAAAATTATGCACATTTTGGGTTTTTTACAAATGAGATGGAATGTGAAAGGGATAAATAACGTTCTAGTAATGAAGGGATCGTTTTTATATAACAAGTGTCCTTATATTTGAATGCAAACAATGTCAGGAAAACGAGTTTCAAAAAATATTATACAATTGGGCTATTTCAACTACTACAAAGGCAAATCTGTCAAGGAAATCGCCGTTATGTTCTCCCTAAACTTTAGGACTGTATATAATTTTATATCCCGTGCTGAAAAAGAAGGAGAACTAGTCTTAGATCCCAGACAGGCCAAAAAAGATGACGCAGCGAGTTGAGAGAAAAATTATTAGAACCGTGTATGATAGACCGCAATCCAGTGCGAGATGTTTAGCTCTTCAAGTTTAAAAATACTTTGGGTTACGTGTTTTCCAAGAAACCATTGGAAATGTTCTTCAAAAACACAAATATTCTTCAAGAATAACTAGGAAATAACTCTTGCTGTCAGCAAAAAATGTCGAAAAGAAATTAAGAATTCCGGCCACCGAATACATTTCACTTCCTCCGGCGTACTAAGCCGATGTTATTTTCTCAAATGACACGAAAATAATGCTTTATTATTATGACGAACCGCAAAGAGTTTGGCGTAAGACTCTGAAAGCAATAGAAAATAAAAATCTTATTCCTTCAGTAAAGTTTGGAAAACTGTCTGTAATGGTATTCGGCTGTATATCCAGCAAGGGAGTTGGTATTTGGATGAAATAATGACTAAGAAAGTACATCTTGATGTTTTATAAAATGAACTGACCGCCAGCTTCAAGAAATTTGGTTTTATTGACCCGGTTAATCCGAATAAATTTAATCACAAGTACTATCAAGATAATGATTCTAAACATAAATCTTATTTATGTCACTCCAGGTTACTTTACAACTGCACCAAAGTTATTGATACTCCTAGCCAAAGTCCTGATATTAACTTTATCAAAAATTTGTGGTTTCATGTAAAGAAAAAGGTCAGAAAAAGATCGCCCACAAATAAAAACAATTTGGTAAAGTTCCTCAAAGAAGATTGAGCTAAAAATACCATTAGAATATGACATTCCGAAGCTTATTGAATCCATGAGAAGGCGTCGGCAAGCGGTAATTGATGCTCAAGGTGAACCCACAAAATATTAGCACTATACATTTAAAAAACATGCATAAGTCTTAACATTTTATCAAGTGTGCAAACATTTTTTTGACAGCAGTAAAATTGGATTGTTATTGTCATTGTTATAAAAGTTTTTTATTTACTATATTAACAAAACATATGTTTATAAAATCCTGTTTAAAAAATTTTTAAATTTTGATTATTTATATTAGAAATCAATGAATTTTTCTAAGTTTTCTTAATTTTTCTCTATGTGCAAAGATTTTTTTGACAAACTGTACCTACAAACAATTTTAAGCCGACACAACAACTAAATGTCACACCTTGAAGGCACCATCAACATCATTATCATTATCAACTTAACGCAACAACAATATTGTAATTGTGCCACATTAATTTTAGGCGAATAAACTATCATTGACAAGCATTGCAGCAATTAAACTGTGTGTCATTCGAAAACCAACTCGGCTAATTAAATATGTAAGACTGAATAGGTAAGTTCTAGAGATAAGAAATGTCAAAATAATAGTGTATACAGTGTAATACATTTTACGAATTTGGAATTAAAATTATACCAGACTACGGAAAGATTTTCGTAAGGATTAAATGTAATACAAGTGATTTAAGTAGTGATTTTTAGATTTTTTTTTGATTTTTAAATAAATTTTCGAATTTTTTTCATTGGAATTAATTAAGGAAACTTGCATTTTTCTCTTTAAGACAATACGTTTTATTTTTATTCTACTTTTTTCATTATAAGTCTTCTGTAATCTTTGAGCTTCACAACCATAACTCATCATTGCCAAACTGCACACAGATACTCACATAATAAGTGATGTTAATGGAAAATAACGTCTATTATTAACTTAAAAAATTAAATTTAATTTTCACAATTCAGAGCCCTTAGAGTACATACTGGAAATCCGAAAGCCATGTAGTTCTTGTTGTTCTTATTAACTAAATTTAAACGAAAAATCATCGCTTAATTTAATGAAAAACCAAAACACAAACAAGAAGCTGCAAGTTTTAGAATTTACAGTAAAACCCCGCTTAATGCTGCTCCGCTTAATACGGCTTCGTTTAACACTGATTTTATTATTACTATTACGTGGTAATATTGGGATTCTCCTGAATCGCCCAAAAATAGGCATGCTTCAACCAAAAGCGGTGCTCTATATAGCGATGGTGTATACCATGTATCTCAATATTCAAAATTTTTTTGTTAGTCTGTTCAGAATAAAGATTCCAACTGAATTTTCTGAATCCCCATATGGTGGCGGGTGTAGATGGAGGGAAGAGAATACCACCACAGTGAACACCATACTTGTCGTAAAAGGCGACTAAGGGTGCTGCTACCAGTCAGGAACTGCTTGGGGTTCAACTGGCAGCAGTCTGGTCTTGGCTTGGCTGCGAAGCCTGACCAGAGATCTTAAACTGGAACCAGTGGTGCTGGGGGCCCCAGGGACTTGTCCCTGCCCAGCAATGGTGAGGTCCCTTCGGGGTACACGTGGTGGCTGTGGTTTACACCCACACACCCGCGGGGAGTGTGTAAGTACGGTGTGGCGGTACATTCTTAACGCAATTGAAGGAGTTTAGATGGTCTCCGACGCCTAAACAAGAGGAAGGTCATGTCCAGGCAGCATGACTTTGGATTGGTACCTACTTTCTGGCTGTAGCCAGTGTTTACAGCATGAAAGTAGGGGCACTGGTCTACGCCCTATATTCACCATTGTGTCTTCTGACACACGTGAGATTATGCCATCATGGCGGTGCTCACGCAAATCAGAATTCATTGTATTTCCTGAAGTCACAATGTATTCACATATGTACGTATTAAGTTGCCTCATTAAGCGCGTTAAGCGGGGTCTTACTGTATTTTGTTTAATACGAACGTACATACAATTTGGTAACTGATTTCCTTAGGCGTATAATTAATAATTATTTCAAAATATTTGTATTAATCATACGCCGTGTTTATTATTCTAGTTAATATCTCTCAGCTTCCGCTGAAATGACAGCTAATTTTAACCCTTTTGAGTTAGGCCTATGTGATTATGAAAGTCCTACTTCCATTTGACACAATCGTGTAATGTTTACATTTATTTACAATTTATGGTCTTTAAAGTTTTTTAGCTGTTCTAGACGTCTTTTATCTTTGATAAAGCTCACAAAGCACTCGATCCATTGTGTTTTGCTAGACCGTGCTCACCGTATAACTTCACAAGCAAACAATGACTAAGACGTGCAGGTTTCTTCATAAAAAAACTAAAACTATTATGGAGTTTTGCACGTTTTATACAAATCAGATTACATATTTTAAAACAATTGTTTTTTTGTTTTCATCTCCACTGTAGATACTGCATTAGGCAGAAATACGATTTTTATGACATACGATACAATTTCTTAAGATTATGAATGATTTGATTGATTGATTGAGAAATTTATTCACATACTTAATGCATACGTTATGGATTCTGGTAGGTATGAGATTTTGAAGCACAACCAAGTAATTATTTTATGGAGACACAAGTTATCATACAATTTGTATCTCAAAGACGTTTGTTTTTCCCAGAAATGATTAAAAGGTATTGAATAAGAGTCGGTAAAAGGTGCGTGAGCAAATTGACACTTCAAAAACTCTTTACATTGCATGCCACCCAAAAATTTTTAGATAAGGAAGCTGTGCTTGTAATAGAAAAACACAGACTGTCGTTAATATGTTTAAAAAAAGTAATGTTCTGTCTAAAAATGGACATGTTTTGAATGGAACAGTAATTACTAGAGACAAAGGAAAAGTAAAAACAATCAAATGGATTGATCGATCGTGCACAAAACAGGCGTAAAAAGCGATCTCTTCAGGCAAAAACATTCTTTCTGTTCTTTAGGGATCCCTGTAGGCTCATTTGTGTTGGTTATCAAGGAAGTAATGTCATATTTGCAATGTCCAAAATTCATAATTCATTGGGGGGTCGCCGTGGTCTAGTAGGTAGTGTGCTTTACGTCTAATAAAGCCAGCGTTCGAGTTCCAGGCCAGACATCAAAAATAAAAAAAAATACAAAAAATATTTTTTCGGTGATTAATTCTTCTTGTTTCTCAAAAATTTGTCGTTCGGAGTCGACTTTAAACTGTAGGTCTCGCCACTTCTGCATAAAATTAACACACACAACATAAATGGTGTGAGAAACTGCGGGTTTCTTGGGGACGATTGCTGTAGACCATACATGGGTACACTGCATTATATTTTTAATGCAGTATGTATAGCAGTAAGCAGTAAGCAGTAAGCAGTAAAATTTTACTTGTTACTGAAAAAAATTGCAGTAAGCAGTAAAATTTTAATCATTACTGCAATTTTTTCAGTAACGAGTAAAATTTTACTGGTTACTGCAATATTTAAGAAACGAGTAAAAGTCATACATGTGCATACTGCATTAAATAAATATTGAATAAAATATTAACAAAAAAAATCAGAAGCTAATTTGTAATCAGTATCGCTCTCTAACAATCGCTTTAGTTTACAAAAATTTTCACTTAAATTGCTGGAAATATTTTCAAAATCGTTTCCATTTGCTAGTAGATTTTTACTCGTTACTGAAAAAATTGCAGTAATGATTAAAATTTTACTGCTTACAGCAATTTTTTTCAGTAAGCAGTAAATATCAAATTTTTAATGCAATATTTATTTAATGCAGTATGCCCATGTATGCTGTAGACTGTCTAATGGTGAAGGTATAGCACTGGCTATTTTATAGTCACCAGCAACTATATTATAGTCCCTCTCCCTTTCTTCTTTTCCTAAAAAACCTGCACAATGTACTGCATGAGTAGGGGTCATCCCCTGAGTGCTGGTTTTATAAAAAAAACAAGAAAAATTAATTTAGAATTGCTTCATTACTTACCTTATTTGCAAGATTCAGTTTTCATTAAATTTTCTTTACTCATCTTTTTCTAAATCTCTGGCATTTCCTCTGATAAGTAGTTTCGTAGCCATATTTCTATGTTCATGAGTACTTTAAGCTTAAATTTAAGTAATTATCTTAACTATTTTGAATTCTTAAAAGAGACAGATGCATTAAACATATTTTTAAATGTTTGCTGGGTTATTCAGATTGTGCGTAACATTAAACAATGATGTGATTGATGTGATTAAAATAAAAATTAATTAAAAATTTAATTTCTTGCTTAATCTTTTCGATATGATTGAAACATAATTAAAAACAATAACACTTCATTCCTCTTATTAAGCATTTATAAACAAAAAAAAAACCCAAGTTCCCAATACATGATAAATTGCGATAAATAAAGATTTTTATGATGAATATTAAATTTGTTAAATTTTAGAAACTTTTTTAAATCAATTAATAAACAATAAAGAAAATAAAACGTTATAAAAACTTTTACCGGTTTCATGTGTAACATTTAATAAATTACGAATAAAACAATAACAATAACAATAATAATAAGGGAAATAACAAAGGAAATTGTTTTTAAAGACTTTCTCAACTCCACTCTACACTCACATAAAGTAAAATACACAATAAACCCACAACATTTGTTTACCCACACACGCACTACTTACATATACACGAATGTAAAGTAAATATGTATCGTAAGCACATACACACTCCCATTCAAACAAAATACCCACAATAGGAAATGTCAACACAACACAACACAACACAAATCACTTTCACTAATTATTCTTTAATTTGTTTCAAGTTCATATAGGAAAACTTATCACTATAAGAGAGAATGAGACAGAAAGACTGAGAGAGAGCAAATATAATTGTTGTTTGTGTAGTTATAAAGTTCAGTTTAGTTTGTTTTGTTGTTTTCTTATTTTTAAGAGAAGGTGAAATATAAAGCGAATTATTATGTTGGTGCTGAAAGTTATTTTTATTAAATTTCAAACCGAATTCGTAAAATTGATGTTACTGCCTTAAATGTTAGTTTTTTATTGCATTATGACCTAGGTTAGGTTAAATTAGAGGACGTGTACCTGTAGGTCAAGACAAGCACAGTACCCGGAGGTCGAAATTGACCCAATGTACATTGTCCTTAGGGGAGAAAGGAAATAGAGGATATAAGAATGTAGGGAAGGGGAGGGAGAATGGGAAACGGAGAAATTACATGTAAAGAAACAGACACAAAACAAAAGAGATTGAGAGTGCGACTACACTTATGAAACCCCAGTACCTCTCAACCAGCCCATGCTGCTAATGAATCTGTAGAGAGCCTTGATGTCGGCTCTCGACACAGAGCTCAAAGTTCTCAAAGAAGACCCTGCTAAGGGTCCTTAACCTCAACCTACCAAGGGCTCGGCAGTTGCAGAGGAGATGTTCGACAGTCTCTAACTCCTCCTCATCGCAACATACCCTGCAATAGTCCAGCTGGGATCTGTTCCAGATCCCCGTCAACGACCTAATCTCGCAGTGCCCCGTGATAAAACCGACAACCAACCTTAAGCTAGCCTTAACCAAGCCCAGCAGCCACTCTGTCCTCTTGCTGTCCACAGCACGCTATATAGAACATCCCGATCCGTTCCCCCAACGCTTCTGCTCTTCCCTCCTGACCCATCCATCGATGAGGCCATAGAGGTGGCAGACTGGGAGGTCAGGACCAACTGTCAAATCGCCACCTGAAAGCGAATCTAAGCTAGCGAGGGCATCCGCCATCTCGTTGCCTAGTATTCCGCTGTGACCCGGACCCAGCATAGACGGATACAGTCTGGTCCAATACTCCTCAACGACTCTTTGCACTCGCGAACGAATCGTGATTTGCACCAGACCGATGCAATGGTCCTAAGGGCAGCCTGACTGTCAACGAAGATCATGTAAGATTCCGAATCCGAAGATGGGCCACCAGCTATGGCCTCAATAGCCTTCAGTATTGCGAAAATCTCCGCCTAAAAACAGTCATTATTCAACCTGAAGTGGAGTTCAAGACCGAGTTCTCTACAGAAAACCCCAGCACCTGTACATCCACCTAACTTAGACCCATCTGTGGAGATGGGTATACCACTCTGCATTTTATTGCATTATGACCCAGTTTGTTTATGTCTTTATTGATTATTTATTCTTTTAAATTTAAAAAATTGAAATAATTAAAATTAATTCAAATTAAATTCATACACAGATTTTCTTAATTAACGCAAGAAAAACAATTCAAGAAAATGCCTCTTCATAACGGTACGTATTAGGGATGCCAATCGGGAAATCCCGAAACTCGAAATCCCGGGATTTTCGGGATTCACCCAATCCCGAATCCCGGGGTTTTTAAAAACTTGTCCCGGGATTTTTCGGGATTTTCGGGATTGTGAATTCATATGTATTTTGACCCTACACAAGGTCCTGAAAAAAAAATTCTATATCACTTGTCTTCGATAATAGCATCTCAAATGAGGAAAACCCTACTTCCAGTCATAAAAAATTATTTGATGGCATCGAAGAATGCAAAAGCCCTATAAAACGAATTAATAGGGTAACTGATTTAGATACTCAACTGTACAAAGAAATAGATTTATTTACATCAGGAGGTGGAACTTGGACTTGGGACTATTTTTATCAACAAATGTTGATTGCGAGAAGTGTTATTTAGCGGTAGTGTGTGTTGACAATTAAATTCGTTCAGGCCTATCAGATCACATGTTAGATGCTTTAACCTTTTTGTTGAAATCCAAATAATTTTCTTAAAACTAATGCATTTGCATATGTATTAATAATTTTTATTTTTTGTTAATTTTCTCTTTTTGTTACATTTTGTCTTGCTGTTTTTATACTTTATTTTTAATGATATATAATTCTGATATACATAATTGGAATGCAAATGATTTTGTTAACAAAATATTTTTATTATTAAGAGAAAATCGCAATTTTTCCTGTGATTTTTCGGGATTTTTGGAACCCGAATTCTCCCGAAATATCCCGGGATTTATAAAATCCCGAATCCCGGGATTGTTAAAAATCGATCCCGTTTAGCATCCCTAATACATACATAAATATACAGTGCTGTTCAAAAAAAATTTATTCACTTGCTCTCCGAAAGGTGTACTATATCTAAATTTCTTATGCAAAGGAGTTTAATGGCCTGTTATGAATATAATTTCGTTACATTTCAAAAATTTGAAGTCTCACTCTTTTTTAATTAATTTCAAGTATAGCCTTGGTTGTGATGTTAGATCATGGTGAATTTATTTTATTGAACAAGACTGTATGTTTTTGTTTCGTATAATAAAATGCAAAATAAGTTGTTGTTATACTGCAAGTACAAATATTACTAGTTTTATTTTTGTTTATATTTTCTATTGTAATTTAAATTTTCTTTTTCTATTTTAAACACTATAAAGATGATTTTTGTTAAAAAAACAAAATCCTCATTTAAGCATTTAAAAATACTTTTTTTAAAATAACAGCCCTTTTGTTTATTCAAATTTATCAGCCTGTTACCAAATAATGCAACCCTATATAAATACTGTAAAAATACAACTCTGTCTTGAGCAAAAAAAAAAACGCGTGGTTTTTTCTCCTTCATTATAAACGAGTTTTTCTTTTACTTTTTTTTTTATTACACTAGTTACTCGTTCATTTAGTCGGAAGAAAAAATTTTTTGCTACAGACGGAATTTCAGCAGCAAGATATTTTTCAATTATTTTTTTTCGTATTTTTCTACAATTAATATAACAAATAAAGCCAGAACATGTAAAAAAACGTAAAGTACATTGCAAACATTAAATATATTACAAAATAAATTAGTGAAACACCCATAAAAGAGAGTAACAATAAAACAAAATTTTTTTTTTTGACGGCAACACGAAAAAAATCATTGAACGCGAAAATTTTCGTAAAGAATATGGAGTAAAAAAGTGAAAAAGTACATATAGAAAGAAAAAAAAACGTGTAAAAGTATTGGAAAATTAATAATAAAAACAAAACTAAATGTAGACAAAAAAGGATGATGATAAACATAAAATACAAAACTAAATAATTAAAAAAGAAAATTTATTTCTTGAATAAAGCAAAGGACATTCAAGGAGAATTAAGAGGAGACATCATCGAAAGCAGTAAAAAAAAAGGAAAAACGAATGAGCAAAAATAGCAAACAAAGTAACGAGTTGTATGAGGAAAGAAAGATTAAAGAGTTGTTTTTATTACGTTCAATACGAAAGAAACAGTCATAATAAAAAGGGCAGTGGTAAGCGGGTGCCAGACAAAAAAGGTTTTTGTGGCCCAAAAAAAGGAAACCCCAATACGATTTCTCTCATATAGCGACCGCACCCGCCAATTAAAACTGCTTGTCTTGATCAAAATTTAAAGAATTGTCAAGATTCCACCACAAACACCAACATCAACCAACTCCATGCCAGTGTCCGTGGTTTGTGAGACTGCGGCAAGTGTTAATGCCGCCCTAAGGGAATCTTTGGGTAACGGTGGAGGCGGTGGAACTTGTTCGGCAGCTGCTAATGCAAAACAATCATCTTCATCCCAGCCAGACGATAGCAAACAGAATGGCACATCAAACAACAGCGACGATATTGATTCACTGCATGGCAAATTGGTAGCTTCAGCCAAACGAGTTTTACTTTCAAAAATCGACTACGAAGAAGTTACAAATTATGGCCAGTCAGTGTTGGATAGTCTAAAATCAAAATATATTGTGCTAAAGTCAACAGGAAGCAATAATAATAATTCCATGGAGAATGGTCGTAGTTCCCCAGCAACCTGCAATAATAATGGCGCAAACGGTGACAGCGCAGCCGGTAAGCGTACGTGTATTTTTGTTTTTTTTATTTTTTTTATTTCCCTTTTATATTCTCGTCCACTCGGTAAATATTTTGTAAATATTTATGCTAAGTATACGTGGTTTGTGTATTGGCAAGAAGAGAAAAGATATATGATGCATATTGAAAGAGTGAATGAATACGAATGATTTTTTTTTTCTCTGCATAAACAAAATCCAGTTACATTAAGAAAACGCAATAGTGTTGCCAGATAGAAAACAAATAGTATTGCTTAATATCAATTCTTACAGCGTTTAAAGGAAAGCACGTTATTTAATAGAAAATCACGTGCATTTATGTTTTTATTTCGATGTGCGTTTTATTTATACATACATATGTTTATATGTATACAGTGCGTATGCTGTTTTCATTTTGTTTTTATTTCTTTGTTCTTTGAAAGATGAATAAGCACACATACTAAAAATTCACATATATGAATCATTCACTGTTATTGTTTTCAACCATTATCTATATAAACAAATATTTATTATTTTTTATTGTTAATATACTTGTTTAATTAACTAAATAATCGTAATAAAAAATTTTAATGTTATGGTAATCTTGCAAAATAAGAGGAAAAGATATTGAATAATTGCTGAATATTGAAATAATTTTGCAATAGGTATTGTTTGAAAACACATGTTCAAATGTATGCGGTTTAGTGTTATCAACTTTTAAATAGTTTAAGACAAAGCGATTTTTTTTAATTAAATTTTATTGTGATTTTCTTAAACAATATGTATACATAGATGTGCATTAAGTAATTATATTTACAATAATGGGGGTTACATTTGTAAAGTTGTTAACTGTTATGTCTAAATGTCGTAGAGTAAATATTTCTCGGGATGCTTTTAAGAATATATATCAGAATAAGTAAGATTCCAAAATTATTTTGCTACGAAATTGAAGCCATTTAGACCTAATCTACATTGAACGAATGTTTAAAGCACAGTATAAGCAGTGACGAAAGCAATGACATTTGCAGAAGGCTCATAATATAAAAACACTGGCCCCAACTAGAAAGAGATAGAAAAAAATGTTATAAGTGTTGCGAACCGAAATGTGTTAGAAGCAACAGCTATACAGAGGGAAAACTGGTATATAAAGCAGAAAAATTAAATTTAAACAAACATTGATTTTGTGTTAAAAAAGGGAAAATTCAGAATATTTTTTAATTTCTTCAATGAAAAGTTTAAAGATTCTTAAATATTAAATTATTAATCGAAATGTATGTGGTTTTTGGTCCAAATGAATATAGTGTCTTGTGGAAAAGGTTAGTAAGAAGCTAAATATATCAAGATCAAATAAGACATATTGCTTATAATAATTTTTTTCTTGCAGAACTTTGTGTATTTTACCAGTATTTATTAATTTCTTGAATGAAAAAGTTAAAATTCCATAATTTTTTTTATTATTAATCAAACTCTTTGCAATTTCTCTTCATAATGAAATAAATTTCGTGTGTAAAAGATAAGTAAAAAAGAAATATATAACAAAATATATTCTCATAACTTTTTGCTCCGGGAGTTTATGCATATGCCTCTAAATTGGTTAAATACTAAGTTAGTGACAATCGATGAAAGATGTATTACGTACTACGTTTCCCCAATAAAACAGTGCATTTCCTTTCAAAACTATTCTATTGTTCTACAAAAATATCATCAATTTCTACCAAAATAGAAAATGAAATCTGACTCTAATAATTAACAAAACTGAAAGAATCAGACAGAGACAGAAATACTTTTTGGTAAAAATTGATGTCTCTTTCACTTTTGGATAGTGCTCCTGTAAAATTCGTTTCGTTACTGCTAATACTGTGGTTTAAAGTCTTTGCATGCGATAATTATTAAGTCAGTTACTCGACCGTACATCACACCTTCGCTCTTTTTTTCATACAGCAAGGCTTATCAAAATTGTGATAGGATTAGAAACATTGATAACCTTTCGTGTATTAAAAATTGTTTTGATTTGCTAAATAATAGCTAAATTGGCAACATTCTTTATCTTTAGAACCCATGGCTGGCAACGTTGCCACCTCAATAATCTTTCTGTACTTCTTCCATATTATTTTCTTTTCTACATTCCATTTTCCATTACGTACGCATTATTTTATTTTCTATTCCCATGCATAAACACTACACATTCCAAAAAAAATTGCAAAATGTGCCCAGCAGTACAAAAACTACAATACAAAACAAAGAAAGGAACAAAAAGATATAAAAGAATTTACCATGAAAAGAAAATATGAAAATGACAAGTGTGTTACGATGGAAACGTCAAAAAAAATAAAATGGCACAAAGTACAAAAGAAATAAAGAAGAAAACCCATGAATTTTCTCAACATCAAAAAAAAAGACAGTCATAAATAGCTCCTAGGAAAGAAAAATATGTGAAATTGGTGTGTGCGTAAAGAACTATGGAAAGAAAATTCAAGAAATTCATTGAAAAATAAAATGAAAGAGAAATCTAAAATAAATATTACGGAAAATAAAATTGAAAATTTGTTATCGTAATATCGATTGATACCATTACCATTAAATAATATAAAAAGAAGAAAAAAGTTGTTTGTTTAATTGTTGTTTTTCTTATGAATTGACCTCAACACTGCTGCAGCAGTACACTGATGAAATGAAAGTTTGGAGTGTTTTTGTTTTAGAAACAATGCGTGCCATCGCATTGGATTATTTGGCATTGTGGCTTTTATATCGTTTCATATTGAAACCACTGTATAAATTATTAAAAAAGTTTTACTATTTATATTGTAAATTCTTTCATCGTACATATAGTAATAATTATGAATTGTGTTATTCTTGTTCTTGCTCCATATACGATTGTTTGTGCTACAATAACGATGATAACGATAACATTGCAACAACAGATGCCAATGGTAACAATACATCCGCTGGTAATAGCGGCGTTGGTGGGACACCAGCAAAAAAACCAAATCCAAATGAATTACCTGCCCCTAAACGAATACTCTATCCGAGAGAAAATGTACGTATTGGCTGGAAAGCTACGGGTCGCAAATGGGAAGTTGGTGTGGGCATGACGAATGTGGGCAATACTTGTTATTTGAATTCCACACTGCAAGCGTTATTTCATGTACCCTCATTGGCCAATTGGTTAATGTCGGACACTGCACACATGGAACGTTGTGAGTCTACAGATGCAGGCTGTATTATTTGTGCTATGGCCAAGACCTTGCAAGAATCACAAAGGAGCCAGTCGGCCATACGTCCATACTATGTTTATTCGAAACTGAAATCAATTTGTAAACACTTAGTGATGGGTCGCCAAGAGGATGCCCATGAATTCTTACGTTACCTGGTGGAGGCTATGGAAAAGTCATATCTATCGCGTTTTCGTAACCATAAAGAATTAGATCAATATAGTAAAGAGACCACGCCACTTAATCAAATTTTGGGTGGTTACCTAAAGTCTGCCGTACGATGTTTAGCCTGCAACCATGTTTCAGTTACGTTTCAACATTTCCAAGACCTACTTCTGGATATACGTAAGGCAGATACAGTCGATGAAGCCTTAGAGGGCTACTTTTCACGTGAACGTCTGGAGGATATGGGTTACAAATGTGAAGCTTGTAAGAAAAAGGTAAGTGATGTTATTACATGCATGTCAATTTTAAAAAAGAAAAAAATAAAAGAGTTTAAAATATTAAACATTGTGATTTCTGGACGATTCTTTACCATCAGTTTTCTTCATCTTACATCATTTACGAAAATCATTGAATTTAATGCAAGTTTCTTTCGTGATATTTCAGGTTTCCGCCACAAAACAATTTTCTTTGGAGCGTGCACCAATTGCCTTGTGTATACAATTGAAACGTTTTTCAATGTTAGGCACCAAGCTAAATAAACAAATCACAATTAAACCGAGACTGGATCTAACAAAATTTGCCTCTCGAAAAACTCCCGGCGAACAGTTAACGTATCACTTAGTAGCAATGGTAACGCATTTAGGGGCATCACAACATTGTGGCCACTATACAGCGATCGGTTTAACAGAATCGGGTACATACTATAACTATGATGATAGTTATGTGAGACCGATATCAATGCAAAATGTCTGCAATACCAATGCCTATATAATATTCTACGAAATGGATACACAGCCACCAAGAAATGTTACAAGCACTCAAGTGAGTGGAGCCCAGGCAACAGCGGTGTCCGGATCAATGGTAAATCAAAAGGATAATGCGGGACAAGCCCTTAAGGTCAATGGACATATTAACAGTAATGGGCCACAAAGAATAATCGGACCCCAACTACCATCCGGTTACAATACAAATGTTAATGCTGGTTCTGTAACATCCTCTTCGCCCTCTCCCCTTTCGAATGGTGGCAGCAAATTACTTTTAAATCGTAATTCAACTTCCACTTCTCTAGCATCCAGTTCTTCTAATTCATTAAATAGTGGTGGCGGTAATAGTAAAATAATGATTCATTTTAAAAATAATAATAGTAGCAGCAGTAATTCGTCAAATTTGGTTAAAACAAGTGCTGCAACTTCATCAATTACCAGTGCCTCGGCCACTTCTACTTCTAGTTGTTCGACGTTCGATAATTTGAAGAACGGCAATAGTACAACAAACTATAACGGCAATGGTCTGCACTTAGCGGGTACCGGGAAATTTCAAGAATCTGCGAACACGAAGTATACATTGGGTATCACAACAACTAAAAGACAAGTTAATAATATTAAAAACAGTAACGAAAGTTCCTCCGATGACGATGACGAAGATGAGATTGTAAGCTCTTCAACATCATCCCATAATGCTACACAAGCCACACTGCCAAGTATGCCTAAATTGGGTGTCGACTCATCCACCAACACAACATCATCAACATCTTCATCATTGAACGCTGCTTCGACAACAACACCGACTAAAACCTTAGTTAATGGTATTGTTAAAAAATCACCTGCCCCAATTAAAAGCCTTGTACCCTATGGTTCTGAAACGGACGATGAAACTGATGTCTGCATGGCAACAGCTACAAAAGCTACAGCTGTACCAACAGAACAACATCAACAAAAGCGTTTGCTATTACCCAATCCTTTGAAACGAAGACAGAGTTCTTCATCTAGTAGTAGTAGTTCATCAGATAATGATGTTGACACTAATGACAGAGATATGAAACCAACGAATGGTATTAAAATTAAAAAAGCTGCCTCATCAACCTCCAATAATAGTGTTAACTCAAAATCACCAACAAAAACAGTAGATTCGCAGAAAAAAGCCTCAGATACTATAGATGAAATTTTCAATAGCATTAAACGTTCAAATAATACAAACAATAATATTAACAGCACTTCCTCGAGTATTTCATCATTAAAGAAAAAATCACAAAATCAACAATTTACCGTTACCTCAACTACCACTACCACCAACTCAGCAGACTTTTCAACATCTTCCTCGGACTCGGAAGATGAAAGCAATGCAAAATCATCAACAAACACAAGACCACCATTCAAAAGATCACATTCTACACCTCCATCGCCACCTGTGGTTAAAACAAACTCTGGCATTTGGCAAGTAACCTCCTTGCAACCGATTACAGCCTGCGTCAGTCCAACAGCACCAGCATCATCGACTAGCTTTCCAACACCGGCAGCCTCTGAAAAAACCCAAAAAAATTCCAAAAATCCATTCGCTAAACAACCTGCCCCTCTGGTAACAGAAAATGCCAAACGCCTAAAGAAGGAGAATTCGAATAAAACTTTTGCTGGCAATGGTTATCAACGTAATACTTCTGGCAATGAATCAGCGGTTTCAGAACTTTTAAAACAATCACATCGTGGTTACGGCGCGCCAGTCTTAACATGGAGTGGCCAACAAAGTGAAATTGATAAAGAGGTAAGTCCTTAAATAAATTCGATAATTATTTTTTTATTATATATTGTAAGATTATATGTAGACATGTTTACTTTCCTTAAATTATTTTGCATTGTCGTAATGAAAGAAAAAATATCATCTCTATTAATTTCGTGACATTTGTTGCATTTTATTTGAATTTTATCTGAATCAAAAATGTTTTTTATGTCGGAAAGTGAAAGTTCAAGTGACGAAGAAAATAAAAAAAAAACCTAAAACTTCAAAGAAAAATCATGAGGCATTACATAACGTATGTATAGAATATCACACTGATATTGGAAACGACTCGGGGATTATAAATAATTCTGAAAATATGAGTGATAATTTTGAAGTTGATCAGACCGAAAATTCACAAAATACTGAAGCTTCAGAGATAAGAGAACAAATAAAAGCAAGTTTTCTGCAAATGAAATTCAGTCTTTTTATTATAATGTATATTAAAAACTAGATAAAAATTCATTTTTATAAAAAATAATAAAGGAAGAAATAATTAAAATACATTAAGTACTACATACATTGCTTTTCTAAGACCTCCAATTCTTTTGTTTTTATTTCCATTTTAATCTTCTTTAGTTTCATTTCAAATTCAAATAATTGCTCGTCCCTTTGGTGTTGCATTAGGTTAGCTGCAGCTTCTTCCAATGGTGATAGTGAAAATTGTTTAAACGTTCCGCCGCCCGTTGCGTTTACTTCGGCTTTATTCTGAGCCAATTTCTTTTTCACTTTACATTTAAAATCTCTCCACACCTAGAAATATATTGCGCATTAAAAAAATTAAATAAAATAAATTTATTGATTATCTTTTGCCAACCATCGCTATCTCTAATAGGTGGCCCAATAGAGTTCAGCTTAACTGCGATTTGTTCCCAATCGTTTTTAAAATTAGTTGGATTTGAGCCTCTACTAAACCCCTTTGCCAAGCATGGATTTTTTTCCAGTTCCGACATTAGGGTTTCAAATTGCTTTCCGTTAGTAATTTTTATTTTTTTCTCCATTTTTAATTAATTCAAACTTTATTTTATTAAATTTACCAACACCAATTTTAAATTTTTGTAAAAGTCGTCGCCAAATCCCGTGTCGACAGAAACGAAGTCGATTCAACACGACATTGACTTTAAAGCGCCTTACAAAATTGCAAAATATTGTCAACAGCAGTCAATTGTTATCGATAACGACAATGTAAATACCATTTTTAAGTCGTCGACGCGACTTTGTGTCGACAACGACATACATAATAAGGGTGATTGTTTTAAAATAAATCGTATACTTCAACATCCTTTTTCCTAAAACGAACGGGGTAAGCTTTAATTAAAGATTATTGCTGCTGAAATGTCATAAATACATATTCTTCCAAGTTTGAGTTACTTTCTCACGTATTTATTACTCTTAAGTAATATATTTATAGTAAATGGTTCTTTGGTGTCTTTGGCAGTTATATGGATGTACTAATATCTCCAAGTTTCGATATCATAGATGCACTGTCTCGGATTATTGCTTTACAATGTTTTAAACATTACTGGTTGCCTTCAGTCAACTCCATGATGTCTGTTACTGCCCTACACAATACAGTCGTCCTTAACGGTCAAATTGTTCGAATTGAATTTTGTTCGTCAATATGTTACGCTTTCATAATCCGCTAACAGTGAACCCTATTAAAATAAAATGGATTCTCGTTCTGAAATCTGTACCAAACTTCATTAAACGAAATTATTGAATATAACATTCGAATTTCGTCTAAAAATATTATTTACTCATTGCTCGTATGCCACACTGCTCCAAACACCGTTCAATGGAAAAATGTTAATCTTCAATACTTATCCTTGATATCCTTAGATGAAGGAGCTAGGCAATGCAAATTTTTTTGAAATCTTTAAATTAACATCCACCAGTTCTTATAGTGGGTGTAACTTTTCTTTAGAGATCTCGCCCTCTACTGATAAAGGACCTCCCAACTAAAAACATACTCTAGATGAATTTTACCTTTTTGTTTAAAAATATCATAAAACAAGAAAATTTTATGTTTTCCTAGTAAATTACATACAATTATCTCTCTTGCATGAATGGTTTTCTGTTTACAAAAGAGGAATTTTAAATTATTTTCCATTTTTCGGTAAACAAAAACTCTGGGGGTACAAGAAAACCTATTGTATTTAAACTGGATATTTTATTTAAATTAATATTTTTAACTACATATGTATAGTTGTGTACATTAAGGTTTAATATAATACTACAAACTTATATAAACATAAAAAATTTATCTGCATTTATCATGAAAACAAAACTTTATCTGTATATAATGTCGTCTTCTATCGGTCTTTATTCGGAACTTAAAATTAATATGACCTCACAAACAAACAAACAAATCAACTCGGACTAATGTAACTGCTACTCTTAATTTAAATATTATTTTAACGTTAATTAATGTTAATAAAAATCTTGATAATATTTCATAATAGAAAATTACAATAAAACAATAAACAACCGTTTCTTCCCAATTCACATTCATATTTCGAATTTAAAATATTACATTATAGGCCATTACAACCCTTTTTGTCGAGATTATTGTCTGGCTTCATGTACCGTCTATCTTATTTTGTGCTCTAATTTTATCTATGAACGGTGGAACATACTCCTAATCCTTTTGCCCATGACTATTGAAAGGTGTCGCTAAAAGAAAAGAGTTTTTAAAGCTACTTACTAAACTTCTTATTTTTTATGAAATGTATTGTCAAAAATCTTTACAATTGCTCTTCAACTTTAATGGCGACATGAGTTATAGCTGAAGTAGTAACATTTACTAGGACAAAATCTTGGGTTGTTTGGAAAGTAATTTCGTTTTTTCCCGACAGAGGATTTAATTGTATTTTTTGCACCCAATTTCACACTTGAGTCGTATAATATTTAGATGCTTTGAGAGCTCATATAGTAAGGCTTGTGTGTAAAAAATTCCAATGAATTCTACGTAGTAGTTTTTGGTTGGTGCCCTTTTAAATATGGAAGGTGATAAGCAACATTTTCAACATATCTTATTGTTTTACTACAGAAAGGGTAAAAATCCTACTCAAGCTAGAAATAAATTTACCGATGGTTATGGAGAAGGTTTGCTGACAGTACGTCAGTGCCAGAACTGGTTTGCTAAGTTCGATTCGGTAATTTTAATGTCGAAGATGCACCACGTTCGGGAAGGTCGCTTGAAGCTGATTGATAACGACACGATAAAGCCATTAGTTGATGCGAACCGGCGAATAACGACACGTGAGGTCGGATTGAGGTTAAATTTTTCAAATTCAACAGTTTATGAGCACTTAGAAAGTCTGGGATTATCGTCAAAGTTCGATCCGGCAATTTTAATGTCGAAGAAGCACCACGTTCGGGAAGACCGGTTGAAGGTGATTGATAAAGACGCGATAAAGCCATTAGTTGATGCGAACCGGCGAATAACGACACGTGAGGTCGGATTGAGGTTAAATTTTTCGAATTCAATAGTTTATGAGCGCTTGAAAATTCTGGAATTATCCTCAAAGTTCGATGTATGGGTTCCCCATGTTCTCGCAGAGAGCAATCTGTGTCGCCCCATTGACGTCTGCGATTCGCTTTTCAAATTCGAAAATCATCAATTTTTAAAGCGCTTCAGTACTGGGGACGAAAAATGTCTTATTTACAGCAACGCAAACGCAAGAGATCATGGAGCAAAAAATATCATATTCTCCAGAACTGGCGCCATCGGATTATTATTTGCCCTGGTCACTCCAAAATTTTTTAGACAGTAATACCGTATTCTGAAATGAAGAGGTTAAAAACCATCTCAATCAGTTTTTCGCCAGCAATGACCAAAAATTTTGCCATAAAGATGGCAAAAGGTGGTGGTTCAGAACGGCCTATATATAATTTAATAAAGCATTGCGCGGAAACTGTCTTTCATTTTCACTAAAAAAAACGAAATTACTTTTCGAACAACCCAATATGTAGAATGCGAATGTAGGTTAAGGCTAAATAGTGCGATGTAAACTATACTCCTTCTAAGTTTAGACAATTTACAGCTTTTGCGAATAACAAAAACAATTTAGTAGAGATGCAACAGTTTGTTATGCCTTTTAAAAATTTAGTGATTAGAAACCATATTGTGTTGTATACTTTGTTCAGATTGTTTTATGTTTAAATCTATCGAATAAACTATTGAAACGTATAAAAGTCAACTTTCCGTTCTTACAACTTTACATAGAGAATTTAATTTTTTAAACATTTTAAAGGATATCTGCACCAATTTAGTTTTATTGTAATTTTATCTAGAAATAAATCTAAAACAATATTTTTCTCATTTTTGGTTTTGTTTTTCTTTGTATTATTTGGTATTTTGAATTTCTTTATTTATAATTATGTAAAATTATTAATTTCTATACAACATTTTATTGCAATAAAATACCGATATTAAGAAAAGTTTATTTATTTTTGACACCAAAATAAAAACACAAAACAAACAAACAAACAAAGAAAAAGAAGAGTCATTATCCTATTTTCCAATTCCCTTTTAATTTAGACTTTTTATTTGTTTGATGAGAAACGGATAGAAGACGACAGCCTTGATAATAACGCCATCGACAACAATGGTAATAATAACGACCACGATCACTGCCATGATTTCACTGATGAACAGTTAAAATACCCCACCACAAAAAACAATGATGATGTTGATCATTATCTAACTCAAAATGAAAAACATCTAAATGCTTATCATAGCGACGACATTAATATTACTTCTGCTATTGTCAGTAATGAACAGGAGGACATCAAACTAAATGTAACACCGATAACTTTAACAAGCTCTAACTTTAAAGAGGAAAATGATCAGGCAAGCGATAGTATAATGGCTAATACAGCATCAGAATCATTATCATCACCAGCAGATGCTATAGATTCAGAAAATTGTTTAAACAGTACCGACGAACTGCAACAAATGATTGATGATGAAATGGAAAATATTGATTCTGGCGTTTATGCCACATCCACGTCGTCTGTTGCTGCAACAAATTTTCTACGATTTTCGTTGATATCCTCAACAACAGCTATGCCTACGACAACAACGTCTACAGCAACGCCAAAACCTTTTGAATTTGACGAAGATGCATTGGACAATCTGTAACAAGAATGTGTAAAATATGTGCGGCTTTTAATTATTTTATGATTATGGTACCTTAATATGGATATATAATCAAAACTCTATGCACGATATCATCGCCTTCCTCACCTGTTCTATACTTAAATCAAAATACACATTCAAAAGATCATCAGCACCAGTACAAGTGTGAACAGCAACTAACAAATTTTATGAACAAAACCTTGAAAGTAAAGGTTTGTTCGAAAGTTTTAAAAAAAAAAAAATTTGCCATTGATGGATGGTGGTGTGGTGTTGGTCAATGGAAAATCAAAAATTGTAAAGATAAAAAGCACGAGTTCAATACAAGATTTAAACACAACTTTGAAGTTAAAAACATATTCTTCAGAAATTAAATTTTCATTCAATAAGATCATTATTAGCTTGACAATATTAACAACGCATATTTTCTTGTCTCGTAATTTAATGATGATGATGACGTGTGATGGGTATTTGGTGGTAAAGCATTTTTATTTGAGTCGTTATGAGTTGAAAATGGCTTTCCTATCTATCATAGGTAATTTCTTCTTTTTTTTTTAATATACATAATATATATTTTTATTATCATTGTTTGTTTTATTGTACATGTTATTTTTATACAACTTTTAGTTTTTTCCATTCTAGTAAAATATTTTTTACTTACTGATATTAAAAGGTTATAAGAATGTAGTCTTTTTTCCGATATTTTTTTTATGATTACCTTAAGCTCCTTTTAAAAAAAAAAAAGTTGTATGTTTTTTATTATTGTTTATCAAATATTGGGTTGTTTGGAAAGTAATTTCGTTTTTTCCCCGACAGAGAATTTAATTGTATTCTTTTGCACTGAACTTCACACTTAAGCCGTATAATTTTTATATGCTTTGGGAGCCCACATAGTAAGGCTTGTGTGTGAAAAATTCCAATGAATTCTAAGCAGTAGTTTTTGGTTGATGCCCTTTTAAATATGGAGAGCGATAAGCAGCATATTCGACATATTTTACTACAGAAAGAAATTGACCGATATGTAGGGAGAAGGTGTGTTGACAGTACGCCAGTGCCAGAACTGGTTCGCTTGACGAATTTCGATCTGCCAATTTTAATGCCGAAGATGCACCACGTTCGTGAAGGCCGGTTGAAGCTAATAAAGACGCGATAAAAGCATTAGTTAAAGCGAACCGCGAATAACAACACGTGGAATCGGATTGAGGTTAAATTTTTCAAATTTAACAGTTTATGAGCACTTGAAAGGTTCTGGGATTATCGTCAAAGTTCGATCCGGCAATTTTAATGTCGAAGATGCATCACATTCGGGAAGGCCGGTGGAAGGTGATTGATAAAGACGCGATAAAGGCATTAGTTAATGCGAACCGGCAAATAACTATACGTGAGGTCGGATTGAGGTTAAATTTTTCGAATTTAACAGTTTATGAGCGCTTGAAAGGTCTGGGATTATCCTCGAAAGTCGATGGTTGGTATTGGTTTCCCATGTTCTCTCAGAGAAAAATCTGTGTTGTCGCATTGACGCCTGCGATTCGCTTCCCAAATTCAAAAATTATCAATTTTTGAAGCGCTTCAGTCACTGGGGACGAAAAATGGCTTATTTACAACAACGCAAACGCAAGAGATCATGGAGCAATAAATATCATATTCTCCAGAACTTGCGCCATCGGATTATTATTTGTACCAAAATTTTTTAGACGTTAATACCTTCACCTCAAATGAAGAGGTCAGAAAGCACCTCAATCAGTTTTTCGCCAGCAATGACCAAAAATTTTGCCAGAAAGATGGCAAAAGATGTTGGTTCAGAACGGCCTATATATAATTTAATAAAGTATTCACTAAATTCCCAAATTCAAAAATTAT
Organism: Sarcophaga peregrina; assembly: GCA_014635995.1. Classification (NCBI taxonomy): domain Eukaryota; kingdom Metazoa; phylum Arthropoda; class Insecta; order Diptera; family Sarcophagidae; genus Sarcophaga; species Sarcophaga peregrina. The sequence continues at coordinate 90,647,568 of CM025792.1, read as the reverse complement.
CAATTTTTGAAGCACTTCATCACTGGGGATGAAAAATGGATTACAACATATGAAAACTGTCTTTCATTTTCACAAAAATAAAACCGAAATTACTTTCCAAACAACCCAATACTATGAAAAATATATAACTTTTACGTTGGAATTGTTGAATTGTAAGCCAATTACCAAATACGTTTGTGGATTTTAATTTTTCTTATGACAGTTACACGGAAACATTCCTTATGACATTTTCTCAATATACGTTACACAGTTTCCATTTGGCACTTGTCAAAAAGGAAACCCTTTGAACAGAAATACAATGGAATTGTAAAAGGCTCTGCAGGATGCAGGCAGTACAGAATTGACTGAAATCACATTCTACTTGTGTATTGTATTTTAAGTCCTAATTTAGTTTGTTAGTAAATTCTCTAAATTAATCTGATTAAAATTTATTTTAAAAACAAATCAATTAACAAGTCTTGCAATTGAAATAAAAGAAAGTTTTCAACTTTTAAGTATTATTTGTTTTCCCATTTCTATTACATTTACAGATCTTAAGCGAATCGCGTGAACAACGACAACGTGACTGGGAGGATGAAGAAGAAAATGAAATGGATCGTGGCCGGCAGAAAAAAGTTAAAATGCCAAAAGATTCATATACCAATCGTACGCCAGGTTTTAATCCATTCCAAGAGCAAGAAAATCAAAAACGTTGGAAACGTTATCATCATGTAGGCGGAGGTGGCGGCAGTTTTCGCCATAATTTCCAACGCAATAAATTTAAATTTCAACGTTTTCAACATAAGTTTCCCAAGAAAAACATGAACGGTGGGGGAGGTGGTAGCAACGGTGGTAATAGTATTCTAAACATGAATAGACGTAATGATTCTTAACCACACTGGAAACCGATCATACTGAAATGTAAAAGATGAAATCAAGTACTTCTTATTTTAATTATAACAATTATTATTATTTTTTTTTTTAATATTTAAATGTGTATAGACTAAATGAGAAGAATCGTATAATTCTAATTGAAACTAAAAGTAATGAAAAGTTATAAAACGAGGACAAATTAAAACAAAATAAAAAAAAATAAATAAATTTCATATAAAGAAAACGAAAACAATTATGAATTTTTAAAGAAATAAAAAAGATTAATACATATGTATATGAATATTATTATAATTAGGCATTATTTCTTTTCTTTTCGTTTCTTTGTTTCTTACAATACTGACATATTGTTATATTTTCTTACTATATAATTTAAAAAACGCATAATTTAGATTATTTAATTAGTTTTATTATTATTTTTCCGCCCCTTTTCATTTTGTTGTGTTTAACCTTTAATTAAAAAAAAACAAAAAAATCTGAATAAAACTGATTAAATACTTATATTAGATAATTTAAAATTAAATTATAAAACTTGGTAAACAGATATAGTATATATAAAACAGATAAATATATACCAACATGATTTTTATACGTTATAAAAAAAAAAATAAATAATAATTTCAATTACACAGAATATTTATTTGTGAATTTTCCTATTTAAACAAACAAAAAAAAGAATCAATGCGTAAATGCGCTTAAACCCCTTTTTATTATTATATATTTATAAGTTATAGCTTGTAAGATTTGTAAATAATAACGATTATTTAAAAAACAACAAAACACATGTACTTTTTAACATACATATACAATTAAATTAAATTCTAAATAGTAAAAATAAACCTCATAGTTACTTTAGTTCAAACATTTGCCTACCCCCTCCCCTTCCTAATTTTTTAGAAATATTGTATTTAAAATATATAAATAGTGGACATTTTATTCCCTTAAAATTTGTTCATTTTGTTGTACAAAAAACGTTTAAAAACATTTAGGGAATATTGACAATTGATATCAAGAGAAAATTCAAAATATAAAAAATTAAATATGAAAATTTAATACCTTCGGAATACAATAAATAGCAAGAAAAAAAATTCCTTCAATGTTAAAGAATAAAGATCTGAAATTATATGATTAGATTATAATGGTGTCACTTTTCCTAGGATTCGCTTGATGTTATCTTAAGAAAGGCTTCAAAAACAGTACAAAATTCAAATTAAATAAGTATGCAGAAAAGCTTTTCTAATGCTTCCATCATTTTTTTTAATATTTTCCAATTTGAATAATAAAAATCTAAATTGAAATGATTCCAAAAATCTAATCGTAATAAATTAAAAAAAATGTTTGCTGCAACTACATACATAAATAATGTATTCTTTCATTGTAATATGTTTTTTTTTTGAATTAAATAGAATTTATCGATTGTTTAATATAGAAAGGTCGTAACTCATTTTTTTTTTCAAAATCGGGGTTTTTAAATATTCTGGTGTACAAAGGGTCAATTCGACCACCGAGTACTATACTTCTCAGAATTGACAAGTACACGTCCTTTAACCTAAATATTCTGGTAGACAAAACCCCCATACACATCCTATGAAAAATTCAGATTTCTACGTTGACGCATAGTTGATTTACAGTAATTAAAAGAAAAAGCCCTAACTCATATAAATTTCAATAAATATGTTTGACTCTTTGTACCGAGTGCAGACTTGAACTTTTAGTATATACTTCCGTATTTTATGATTGAATTCCTGATTTATTTTTAATAAAAACTGCATTTAAAATTTTTTTAATAACATTTTTCTTTTAGATTATAAATTTTTTTTTCTTCTCCTGTAAAATACTGAAAACTTAAGATACGACCTTTCTATATTAAGCCATCGTTATGTTAATAAATTATTCTACATTTTAAACATTGTGTACTGTACTATATTTTTATATTATTTAAGGCATACAATGCATTTTTTTCTAGAAATGTCGTATAATTTTTAATTTATTTTGTTTTTCTTTATTTATATATAAATATTTATATATCTCTGTATATTTTGCATTAATATATTAAATTAATATTTTAAATCAAGATAACAAAAAACAAAAAAATTCGAAAAGCAAAAACAAACAACAACGCTATTAATAATATCCAATTGTAAATTATATAAATCACAATTAATTAACTGAAATTAAAAAGAAAAAAATCATAATATAAAAAGAAAATAGTTTGTAAGTGTAAAATCGTTTAAAATCATTCATATATATATATTAAATATACAACATATATATATATATATATATATATAAATGCAAACAAATCAAATTTGCTGATTACGTTATAAAAAAAATGGAAGAAAATATTTAAAAGATATGAAATGATCATTTAAATTTATTATTGCAAATAAATAATAATAATAATCAATTAACAAATCTTTAAACGTTATGTTTAAAATATAAACTATAAAAAAATTATAATAATAAAATTATAGCAGTTAAAATATAACAATTGATGTATATGGATAAAAGAAAACAACCGTCAACAAATTTATTGAATAAATAAAATATATGAAAAATATATATTTTAATGACACAAACATCATCTTATTATATTTGTTTTAATTGCAATTTTTTTGAAGCAGCAGATACCATGAAGTGTTACTTACTTTAATATATTTTTTCCATCAGGATACTAATTTTTCTAAAGCAGTCACCCACTGTACATTCCAAATGTATAATAAGATTTTAAATGAAGCTTTATTATCTTAGCTGAAGTCGCAGCAGTCTAGTAGGTAAGTGTGTTCGCTTATTAGACGTAAAGCCAGGGTTCGAGCCCCAGGCCAGACATTAAAACAAAATACAAAAAGTATTTCTGGCAGAAACTCCGAGAGTAAAAACACCCTGCCATGAAAAATTTCTCAAAAAAAAATCTGTCTCGTTCGGAGTGGACTTTAAACTTTAGATCCCGCCACTTATGTATAAAATTAAAACACACATAACATTAGTGGTGTGTGAAACTAGGTCAATAATCCAGCTGAAGGGTTGTAATGACCAATTATCTATGTCTGTATTATCTTAGGTTTGTTAGACATTAGTTGAAGAACAAGGAATTCAACTAAAGACTATGATACAAAGTGAGACCCTAAGGCAGCATTAAATCTTATTAAGAAGACCTGTTTCCTTCCGCTCTAAACGGAGGTATATCAAGTAAAAGCAAGTTTTTCTAAGAATTTTAAACGAACAATATTTGCCACATGTAATTGAAAGGACTTCCAACAAGAGCCTAGCACTCTATATTTGAAAATCACCGGCATTTCTAAGTCCATTTGGACAACTGTTAACACACATATTTTTCCACACACACAGACAATGTTTACCTAACTACAGTTCTGCTTTCCATATCGACTATACCCTTAGTAGCTAGGCGGCGATATATTTGTTAAGTCGCCCTAAAGGAAGCTATATTTCTATTATAAAGAGATAATCTGGTAGTAGATGATTCATTTGTCTAGACAGCTAAAATTTTTTGATCGTTAGCACTACCTTTTCCAAGGGGTCCATTGTCTCATTGCCATTCAGCTGGAGGCACTTCCGTAAGAAACCTGTTTCTCATCATCAGTCATTAATCAAAAAGCCTCAAAAATGGATCCTTATCTGATTGATTATAAAATAGAATAAATTGCTTGTCTATTGGATTGTGAGAGAAATCTAAATATACTTTGTTATATAACATAAAAGCTTTTAGCTACATTATCGGTTTTTTGAGTTCTTTTTGGCTCATAACAAAAATCTGTGAATAATGTCTCTGCGGATACATCTTCCTTTGAAAACAATTACAATTTCTGTAGTAATTTTTATTTGTAAACGTTAACATGACTGTTGTTAACTGTTATCCTATGTATTGTAAAAAATTGTAATCATTGTATTGCGTTAATGAAACATTTCATTTAAAAGATTTAAAATTTTTATTTATTTTCATATTTTTTCCTTAACTGTCTCTTATTTAACTTCCTACCCTTGCTGTAAGGATTCTTCTCAAATTTCTTCTTTTTCCTCAAATGTTTGGGTATGCTTTTCAGCGTATTATTTTTATCTTTGCGTGCTTTTTTCAGGTTAACTTGTTTGTCTAGGCGCTCTTTCATCTTAAAGACTTTACTCTTTTTTAACTTGTTCATAGTTTTTGTTTTCTTAAAATGATCCAACTCTTTTTTCGATTTAATATCCAAATCTCCTAAAATATTTTTTGTTTTCTTTTTCAATGGTTTTCCATCTTCATTATTTTCATCATTTTCAGAATCAGTAGCTGCGTTTGATTTCCGTTTACGTTTGGCATTTATATCAAAATCCATACCGGGTATACAATTAGCACTTTGCGTTACATCTTCATCCTCTGAATTTTTCTCCTCATCGCTATCCTCAGACTCTTGAGCACGATTTTCACCTAGGAGATTGCGTTGTGCAGCCAAATCTCCTGTTGACAATTCGACAATTTTTACTTTAACATCATCATCTTCGTATTCGTCTTCATTCGCTCGATCTGCATCGGTTAGCTCTTTAAGCGGTTCAAAGGACTTTTTCATGTGCTTAACACCGTCTTTAATTTCCTGACGAATACGTTTACGTTCCTCTTTCAGATTACGTTCCAACTCTTCCTTGGCTTTTTTACGTCTTTCATTTTTTCTCTTACGAAAGCCCGTTAAAAATTCCCTGTTTAAAAAGAAGTAAAAATTATTTCATTAATAAAGATCAGAAATAAAAGTGAACAGTTGAAGAAAATTATGGGATTAAAATGGTTACCAAAAGTCTAACTCCGACAGTTTTGTAAGTATCTAGGACTGATATTTTTGATTTGTCACTACTACAGAAACAATATTTCTCAGTCCATAGTATTCCTATTAATAATTAATATAACTGCAATACAGTTAGACTTGCCGAAATCTTCAGGACAATCCACTCTGTTCCTGTTAATAACCTTTTTCTATGTGATTACTATGTCTAATCATTCCAAACACGTTCTGTTTCAGAATAGGAATCTCTTCACATATGCAAGTCTGACCAAATACGAACAATTGCTATCGTTGTTCAATGTATTGGATCTTTTAAAAAGTATATATTTTTATAAAACTTACTTTCTTTTTTGGGGATCAAAAACAATTTCTAATTTCTTTTTTGGAGCCTTTTTCCGAGCCATTTTTCTAATTTTTCCAAACTATATTTTTATTTATGTTTACTTTTATTAGCACATGTTATTCTCTCTCTCCAAACTGTCAACTAATGAGTAATATTTTAGGAAAATGACATTTTAATTGAGTGATTTTCTGTAGTATACAATACTAAAGCTTCTTCTTATGAAACTAAAAATCGTTCGATAACTTTCAGCTTAAATATATAATCTTAATTGACATGAACTATTTTCATTTCGCGCCTTAAATATTTTTGGAGTGTTTTTTCTTCATATTACAAAATAAAAATAAATAAAAGTTAAATATTTATGCTTAAGTAAGCATTACAAAAGAAAAAATTGTAAATATTACACATTTTATTAAATTAAAGAAAGAATTTTAATTATAATTATGGAAGTGGAACACAATAGTTCAGTGGAACAAAATACCAGCATGGAAGAGTTAAAAGTGGATGAAGATGAAAGTAATAAAGAAACATCTTTGGAGGAAGATTTATTAGGGGCTCAAAGCTTATTAATGTCCGATTCAGATGAAGAGACTAATAAAAACATAAATACTACCAATAATAGCCCTCCTAAGAAAATAAGCCCCAAACGATCAAAACGAATTCTGGACAGTGATAATGAGGAAGAGAAAACTACTGCAAAGGACGAAGCGATAGAGATCAATTCCTTAAAGGTTAATAATAAAATTTCAGCCTTAATTGATTCAGATAGTGAACAAGAGGATGAAAAAATAGAAAGCGAAACAAACTTCTCTACAGAGGTCTTAATGGATAAGGAAACAAATGTTGATGTGACACAAAAAATAGATTTCAAACAAATAAAACAAGGTTTAAAGAAAAAGTCGAAGAAAACCTCTAAAAAAATTTCTTCTGAAGATCAAGCAGATGAAAAATTCGTTAAGAAAACTAAGAAAAAATCTAACAAGATTAAAAAAGATACTGGTCTGGAAGACTCAAGCGAGGCATCGAAAAAGAAATCAAAGAAAGAAACGCCGTTAATAGATAGTGAAACGGATGAATCGGCCACGCATACAGAAAATGATACCGAAGGTGATGATAATGGGGAACATTTAAAAGAAAAGGGCAAAAAACCAAGGGCTGTAAGAGTATGTATAAAGATATATTTAGAAAATCAATGTGTACCTTATAAATTAATATTATTACAGGCATCCGCCAAAAAAGCCTTGGATGAAATGCAAGCCATACAAAGTGAACAACAACGTTTACACAGAGAAGCACATATAAGGTAATAATCTATAAAAAATGTACATTCCATTACATTAATTTTATTTTAGTATACCCTACCATAAACCAAAAAAACATACTCTGGAGGAATTTCTTAAGAGACGTACTATTATACAACCACCATTGCCAGCGAATAATGATTATACTGCCGCAACAGTTGTACATGCCAAAAGTCTAAAAATGACACCTGAGGAATTAGAGGAATATGCGTAAGTTAATAAAATGTTTCTTTCTAAATACAAGCGACTATGTGGTAGAGAATAAAAGAAGTAACTTTAATTTAGTAAGCTTATGGAGGAACGCGAAAAGGAAGCAACAGAATTCTTTAAATCTGAATCGGAGTCTGAAGAAGAGGTATTTAAGGATAATGAAGGAGTCCTGGACAAGCTATCTGAAACCCAGCAAAATAATGATAATACAATTACCTCCAAAGAAGCGTTAAGTAAAACGGAAGCAGAAGACTCCCCTCATATCAATACAGTCATAGGGGAAGAAATAACAGAAAATTTGAATGGAGTACAATTAACGGAAGTAGAACTGGCAGAGTTACTTGCTGAACAAAATTCAATATTAGAAGAAAAAAATAATGATATTCATGAAAGGCCTACCTGCTCCAAAGTTCTTATAACAGAAGTTATTGAATTGCCTAAATTAGATATGAATACCGTACGCTTTAGTCCGGTTAAAAAGCCTACTCCCCGTTCCTCTTTAAATATTAAAGAATTATTAAGGAAAAAAAATCTTTCTGGTAGTCCCTCGTTAAGTGGGGGTCCTAATAAGTTAATCGATTTAGAAACAGGAAATTTAATTGAGAAAAAACCAACTGGCATTGAAAATCTTATGGAACGTTTAATGGCAACAGTTAAACATAAAAAATCAAAAAAGTCCGAAATTTGTAATATACTTTCAATTGAAAACGGTAAACTGGAAATGTCTAAGGTTAACGTAAATCTAACAGAAACGAAAGATTTACAAAAAGAACCAAAACCAGGAGCGGCCTATTTTGAGTTACAAAAGAATCTCAAAGAGATTATCAAAAAGAAACGTTTAAACGAACTAAATAAAAAGCAAGAGGATGAACTGGAATACAATAAATGTTTAGCAAATGATGAATACGATGACGAGTATGTCGACGAGGCTGTGCAGCAGGACGAGGAGGAGGAGGAGGAGGAATCCGAAGAAAATGAAATGGAAGAGGAAACTAAAGAACATGAACCAGACATTAAACCAAAGAATAAAATTATAGTGGTAAGTATTAAGATATCAAATAATTAAATATAAATAAATTTATGTAATCGAAATTAATCACAAAAAGGTTGATGATGAAGAAAATGCTTTGGTCGTTGAGGAAGATGAAGAAAATGAAGAAAGATTTGAAAACGAAGAAAATATTGTAGATCTTAACAGTGATGATGAGGTTGCAAGTCTAGATAATGACTATGAGAAAGAGGTTGTAAATGATAGTGAAGAACACGATTATGAAGAGGAGGAGAATAATAGTGATGATAATATAAAAACTATAGAATTCACACAAATTTCAGAACGTAAAAACCGTATTATTAAGCCCTTAAATGACTCCGATGATGAAAATGATAAAGATGATATTGACTTTTTAAAAACCCAACCCCCCACAACACAACCGCCTTTATTCGATACTCAACCATCACAAAAAGTCACTTTAGAAGATGAAGAGACAGAACTAATAGATCTTTGTTCAGGTACTTTTGATGCCACTCAAAAGCCGACTGCTCTTATGTCCCAAATACCTCTCACACAAAATAATGCACAAACTATGAATGATAATGAATTAATTGAATTATGTTCGGGAAGCTTTGATGACCCAATAGAGGAAACGCCAAAACAAACACAATGTGCCGAAACTTCGGATAAAGTCAAACCAAAGTGCAATAAAATACTGTCTAGTGATGAAGAGGATTGTAATGAGGATGATCAAGAAAAAACCACCAGAAATAAAGGCAGAGTTAAAAAACTAACTAAAAGAATGTCGAAAAGGAAGGCAAAACTGGGATTTTCTGACGACGAAGATGAGGATGACGACAATGAGGATATCGTCGACTCTGAAGACTGCGAAGAAGATGAAATTAATGAAGAACCAGAAACATTTGTTGATTACGATTCGGAAGAAAATGAGATTTTAGTGCAAATGACGAAAAAGGACAAAGTAAAACAGGCTCAAAACTTTGTAGAAAACGAAGCTGAACTCTCTGAATCGGATTGGGGCAGTGCTGATGAAGATGAAAAGAATTTAGATACATATGATATTGAATTAGGCGATGAGGATGAATTTGATAAAGACAAATTACAAACAGAACTTGGAAAAATTCACGCGTAAGTTTATTGTAATTGTTTAAACATTTTCAAACTTTTATTTATAATTACAGACGCAAAATGTTGGATGAGGATATACGCGAAGTGCGTAAAATTCAAGATTTACTCTTCGAAGATGAAGAAAGAGATGGTGTGGGCAGACAAAGAACTTTTAGATGGAAAAATGCCGAAAGCGGGTTTAGCTTAGAAGATGGCCACCAATTAGAACCAAATGGTGATGGTGAAAATGGTGATAGTGGTGATGAAATAAATGAACATCAATGGCGTAAAATTCGTTTTGAACGTGAACAATTTCTCAAAGAACATGGTCTTAAGCCAGGATCACAAGATATGTCTACTGTTGTAATGAATACTGCAACACAATCTGTTAATAGTGCGGTCTCGTCAACAACAGCAGCAGCAACAAAAAAGTTACAGATTATAACAACAAAAAAGACATCAGTTTCTATATCAAATTCCAAAAAGTCTTCGCCTTTTCTTATATCGAAAGGTATTGGGAACATGAATAAGAAAAGTGTTCGTGGTTCATTTTTAGTGCGTGACAAAGAAACTCTTAATAAACTGGCAGGTATTACAAAAGGCACAGCTTCCGTAATTGCTGGCTCTGAAATGGATGAAACAGCTGGTACTGTATCCATTAAGAATATTAAACCGAATAATTTTGTATTTGCTACACTAACCGAAGAAGAACATGAAAGTCTTAAACGAAAGGCCGACGATTTAAATAGTAGTGGCGAAAATGGTAAAAACTTTATGAAAAAACCGAAATTAGAACCGCGCCGTGATAAATGTTTAATAGATCAATTATTATAGGCGTTTAGGGACAATGAGGTGTGTAATATCTGCTTAATATTTAAGAGTTTTGTAGGATAGTTTATAGCGTAAGCATAGTTAAGATAATTTTATGGTAAAGATTTTAAATAAAATTAAAAAATTTATATCTAACGACAAAATATTTCAACAAATAACGTGAAAAACTGTTTTATCTTTTACTAAACATTGTACATAATATGAATGTTATCTTTTTTAAGTTATTGTTTTATTGAAAACCTAACATTCAATATAAAATTACCCGCCTGAGATATTTTAAAACCCTTTCCAAATTTCTGTGTTGACACATGATAAAGACTCTAACCAAATTTCTTCATTTACCTGCATATAACACATACGTATGTATGTACATTTGTATTATCTAATCACCGTTTTGTTGTTTAATTCGGCAAAAAGCTTTAAACAAATTTAATGATTGAAGGGAATAGCAAAAGTGCGATCGGTCAACAAGTTTTATTTAATACCTAATAGAGTAGTGATAATAAGCAGAAAGAGAATACGTGAAAATTTATTGCAACACTTTGAAACAGTTTAATAATTCAACATGAGCCTTGTTTGGACTTTAATTGATGGGTTTCTTTTGTTGGAAATAGTGTTTATTGTAATATTAACACTTCCAATATTTGGCGTAGCTTCGTGGAGTCGTCTATTTAAATCGAAATTCTTGGCCACTTTCTCTAAGAAGTCTAAATCTTGCATCTACCTTATAATTGCCGTACTTCTATTGGTCCTTCTGGAAGCCATAAGGGAAGTATCAAAATATACCACCGAAAAATTAGATGATGAAGTTGCATTGGATGTGAGAATGCAACATAGTATGCGTCTGTTTAGAGCGCAACGAAACTTGTACATCTCCGGCTTTACAATTTTTTTAGTTTTGATTATAAAACGTTTGGTTGCTTTAATTAGCGAACAAGCCTCCCTAGCGGCCAATTGTGAAGCCTCTCTAAAGCAGGCCAAATCTGTATCAATTGTTGCTCGCAATCTTCTAAGCAATAATCAAGAAGAAGTGGACAATACGAAATCAGAGGATAAAGAGATAAACAAAAACAAAGTAAGTTGAAACAAAAAAAAAAAAAAAATCTTATCAATTTTAATACAATAAGAAAGTTTATGAATTCCAAAAAAAAAAATTAACTTAAATTAAAAACTGGTCAGTGATGTCAACCTAAAGTAAAAAAACTTTTAATATATAAGCTGTTTAAATAGTTTTATTTCATTTTTATATACATACATATATCTATTTATTTAACGATATTTAAACAAGACTTTGTTACTAATTTGTTAATACATTACAATAAGCTGAAACATAGCTTAAAACAATAGCTTTAATTATGGCAAAATTATAATATTTGTGGATTACACAATACATTGTGATTTTTTATTTTTTTTGTTAACGTATTGTAGTTAAAAAGAATGTTCATAAAATGAATTGAAAAAATATAAGAAGTTACAATTTCCAATTTTCAATAAGCCAACCCATGGAATATAAAACCCCTAACCCTATTTACCACAAAATCTGGCATTTTTGGCTGTTTTTATTAAAAATGTCATTTAACCACACTTAATGAAAAGCTTTTTATCAATTATAAACAATGCTAGAAGGTGATAGATATATGATAAATCTACCGGTTTTCTTGTCATAATATAGAGGACGCTCTCATTCTCACCGATGAGTAAATGTACAAAGGTGAAGTAGAAACAACAAAAGCAACTGTTAATTTATATATGTATTTAAAAGCTTAAGTACGTGGATCTGAAAATATTTCATCAGTTTTGTGAAGGAAAAAAAATTATAAAGTACCGAAAGAAGAGGCGAGAAAAATTGAGAAATTTATCTATATAAAGTAAGGGTAATTATAGACTACAGCTTCATATATTAGTTAATAACAAATTAGTGTTTGTTTTAAAACATACAAGTTTGTTTAAAGGACAAGAATATAAATTCTTTTTTTTTATAGTTTTTTAGCTTTGTCGCAAGAATTCAACCAAGTGTGAAGAAAAAAGAACAATAGAACTGAATAAATCTATTTTAAGATCATAATTGAATAAAAATAACTTTTAAACGAACAAAATGAGTCTTGTCTGGACTTTAATTGCTGGCTTTCTGTATGCCGAAATAGCTGTAGTGCTATTATTGGTCTTACCCGTTGCCAGTCCCTACAAATGGAATCGTTTCTTCAAATCAAAATTTTTAGCCATGTTGGCTCAAGCAAGCTCATCTATACTTTTTCCTCATTATGGGCGTATTAGTTCTGTTCCTTTTGGATGCTATACGTGAGATGCGTAAATATTCCCATCATGAGCACTCAAGCGATGTTCATCTGAATGTTGAAATGCAACATAGTATGCGTTTATTCAGAGCACAACGTAACTTTTATATATCGGGATTTGCCATATTTTTGGTACTCGTCATCCGTCGTCTGGTTACATTAATATCAGCTCAGGCCAATCTTTTGGCCCAAAGTGAAGCTTCATTGAAACAAGCACAGTCGGCTTCTGCTGCCGTCAAGTCTTTGATGGCTGAAAAGGGCACAGAGAAAGCCAAAGAGGCTACTGAAGACAGCACATTAGGCGAGGTATGTTGTTATATGAATTTTAATTACATTTTAATACATATAAACCGTTATGAATTTTACAAAGTGAGAACATGTGTGAATATCTACATATAAAACGAAAATGATGTTGATTTTTTAAATATATAATATCGTTTCTGCATTTCTTATTGTAACGCGTTTTAAAAACATATTTATAGCGTCAAAAAGTTAATAAGTCTATATGTCTAGTAATAACTTGCTTTCTCTTAAACATTTAAGAAATATAACACAAACACGTAGTATGTGTTCGATAACGTTATTTTAGTTTAACCCTTTACATTCGAACGGCGTGTGTTAGGCGTCATCCTATTAATTACTTCAACTCGAAAGACTCCTGCGTGGCTATAACTATAACACACATTGTAAATATTTTTCATCATTTCTTCTTATGTGCGCTTTTACTTCAATTAACAGCATGATTTCATTTGAAAGAGCATATTGAACAACTTATTATCCTTCTGGACAAACCCACAATTGAGTTTGTATTGTGGTCGCAGTTTACGATTTTATTTTTTATAGTCTAACGCCACCTATCATCAATCTAATCGTTCTTATACCTTTAATTAGGTATAACTAATTTACATACATACATAATTAGTTATTACAACCCTCCATTCTAGATTACGACCTAACTTCTGACATCACTCATGTATGTTAATTTTATGCAAGAGTGGCAAGATTTACAGTTTAAAGTCGACTCCGAATGACAGATTTTTGGGAAACGTCATGGCAATTTTTTTCTTTACTCTGAGAGATTTGGCCAGTAATCTGCAAAAGAGTATTTCGTTTTGTTGGAAATGATTTTACCTACTAGACTATGGCGACTGTATAAAACTAGTTCAAATAAATCAATAATATAACCATAAGCTTTGTAATTACAGCAGAATAGGACTTGCAATATTTATAGTAATATGTGATGTTATGTTGTTAATGAAAGTTCTTAACCTATTTCATGTAATCACCTTAAACAATAAGTTTGTACATTTTTAATTTTACGCTATCGACAAAAAATTTATAAAATATATTGTATAAGAGTATATTCACACATTTCTATACAAATTAAAATTTATCTTTTTTTTTCTGTTGTTGCTGCTGCTGCCTATATTAAACTGAGTTCTTGTACATACTTCAATTACATTTTGATTTTTGTATAAAAATGGCACTGTGGCCAGCAAGCAAGATTTTTATAATGTTTACAAATTGCATGGATAGTTGGTTTGTTGTTTTGATTGTTAATAAAAAAAAAAAAAAATTTTAATGAAAAGATTTTCAGCTCTAAAAAACTTTATAATTTCTTAATACTCATTTCAACAGCTTTCCCGTTTAAGGAGACGTGTACAAGGACTCACAGCAAGTTTAGCACAACCAAATATTAAACACAAATACATATAAAACTTATGAAAAGGATAATTATTTAAAATATTTAAAAAAAAGACTCCTTCCAAACCTCCCCACCTTCCAAACCTATTTTATTTATTATTACAATTATATAAATTTACATACACAAACACATTTAAATTTTAATGCAGTATTGATTGTTTACAATGTATAAAAATATAAACAAATGGATAACGAAATAATCTTTAAAATAAAAATTTATATTAATTTTTTTGTAAAATAGATTTCGCAATTAAAAGAACGCATCCATGAACTTACCACTGAACTTAATCGCGAAAAGAAGGACAAAGAAGCCTTGAAATCTCAAGCTGAAAGTCTTAACAAAGAATACGATCGCCTTACCGAAGAATACAGTAAATTACAGAAGAAAATAACAATCGGCGCTACCGAAGGCGGCAGCAGTGGTGGCAAAGGCAAAGAGGATTAAATTGGAAACCACAAAAATGTTATTTAAATAATATTTACTCGTAAGAAATTTAAACATAAGACTTTGCCTTATAAAAACTATAATTTTGTTTTGCTTGAAAGCAACATAAAATATTTGTAATACTTTTCGTCATATTTTGTTAATAGAGTAGTATATCTATCCTTTAAAGATTTTCTTTAAGCTTTTTTATTTTGGTGTGTTATTGTTCTAATAATTTCTTCAAATGTATTTTTTTTATAATTCAATAAATAAACCTTAACTATTATATAAAGGAAATTTACTTTCAGTTGTTTCAGTAGAATATCAGAAATATAATTAATACTTTTGTCTAGTAAAGCAGCGTAAAAGAATCCACTATTACTACCATTACAGATTTATACTTTCATTAATTCTTCACGCTATTTATAACTTTGATGGCCTTCTTACGATGATTGTACATTATTACTTTCCCAATTACATATTAAGAACTGCTCCCTAGAGGAGTAAAAAGAACATATATACCATATTCCATAGATAAGGTTTTAATATTTGAAAACCATCATGTTGCCAGCAATATTTCTTTTATATTTTTGTGTGATATATGTTTATATATTACATTTTTTATGTTTAAAATACCTATTCAGTATATATGTATATACACGTATGGGGGCTTACAAATATGAATATGATGTGTCTTTTATTAAAATAAATACAATGACGTCATAGCCTTGGATGAATCATTGGTTTATATAGTATAAAAGAAACCAAACATGAAAAGAGATTGAACTGAATTTGTTATCGTGAATTCCCATTATTAACTTACTTGCTAAGCTACAAATGTATGCAATAATAAATATTGCATCAGCAATTTCTGTAATATTATCTATTATATACAAAGTAATTTATAATCAATAACAATTTGATTATCTTTTCAGTGTCGCATAGCGATCCTATACTCCCTGTAAGAGTAAAAGGAACACTAATGTATGTATATACATACGTATGTTAGAAATTAAAAGTACCTTAAACTCGACCCTTCTAGTAACCTATTGGCATTACACTTCAGAATGTGGAAATAGTCCATCTAATAAGGACAAGGTGTTGGCGACAGATATTTCAAATTTTGTCATTTTGACGACGGTCTCTTTTCTTGATTTATGTCGAGCTTTATGATAATCACATTGTTCTAGTTTATGTAGATGAAAACCAGTCAGAGAAGCTGTATTATTTCCAGCACTATATTTTTGAACTCTCGTTAAGCCATAATCCTACTAACTTTTTTGCAAAATGACAGTAAAAATGGCTATTAATATTCCTTGGAATAAGGTGTCTATGACCAACAGGCAAACTCCGAATCAACGAAAATTACAGCGAGAGGAGAAGGGAATGAGAGACGCCTTTTCAGACTTCAAGAAGAGGGAGCAGGAAAGTCGTGAGCGTGAAGAAGTCGAGATGTACAGATGTAGGAATGAAGCTCGAAAATTCTATCAAAAGGTTAAGCGTCTGACCGAGGGGTATAAGCCCGGAGCGTCTTCCTGCAAGGATGAGAATGGAAACCTGGTTACAGATCCGCAAGAGATGATGTTCCGAACCCAATCGATGATGACGGCGTGGAGATTCCGCCGCCTAGCCATGAACAGGTAAACTCGCGATTTGCCGCAATGTCTGAGCTCGGTATACCTGCGAAGCTGATAAGGCTATGCAGAATGACGTTGAGCAATTCCTGCAGCTCCGTCAAGGTAGGAATGGACCTCTGCGAACCTTTTGATACCGTGCGAGGTTTCAGACAAGGCGATCCCTTATCATGCGACCTCTTCAACTTCGTCATGGAGAGTGTTCTGCGAAAGGCGGGAGTGCATCGCAATGGCACTATTTTTCAAAAAAGTGTCCAGTTGCTTGCGTACGCTAACGGCATCGACATCATAGGGCGTACCAAACGAGATGTCACTGCTGCCTTTAGTGCTATTGAACGGGAGTCTAAAAAGATGGGTCTGGCAGTAAATACGGGCAAAACGAAGTATATGTTATCGACAAGTAGAGCTATGCGGCGTATTGATTCTCAAATTACGGCCGATAACTATACTTTTGATATAGTCAAGGAATTCATTTACCTTGGCTCCGCCGTTACCACCGAAAATGATGTCAGTCTTTTGCTAACATGTGCTATTATGGTCTCAGTAGGCAATTGAGTAGCAGAGACCTCTCTCGCAAGACGAAACTAATACTCTACAAGACGCTCATCCTACCCGTGCTTCTTTATGGGCGCAGAAGCATGGACCCTATTAAGAACTGAGTCAGCTGCCTTGAGAGTATTCGAGAGAAAAGTCCTACGTAAGATCTTCGGTCGAGTGCGAGTTGGCGATGATTTTCGCATCCGATTCAACAGTGAGCTGTATAAGCTACTCAACGACATGGACGTTGTACAGCGTATTAATATCCAGCGGCTGCGCTGGTTCAGTCATGTCGTTCGAATGGAGGAGGATGCTCCGGCGAGACGAGTATTTGTTGCGGAAGTCGGCGAAGAGGACAACCTTGTATCCGTTGGAAGGATCAAATCGATTGGTGTGACCAATTGGCGTAGGCGCCTGCAAGATAGCCGAAATCCGTTAATCGGGTTGTTATGGCCAATTAAGTAAGTAAGTAAACTCCGAATCAGCTTTTGTAACAGGTCCATTACGCGGCTCATGAATCAAAGCATGAAATAAATAATGTATCGTTTATAACTATGTGCAATAAGATAAGAGTCATGCATCAGATTGTACAGGAATAACATGACGTTCGTAACCGGTCTTTAGACAGAGTACTGTGGACTCAACCTGCCCTTGTTCAGAATAAATTAATCAGCATATAACGTTCTTGGGAGCTATGAGTCATTAATGCAGCCCAAGAATTACATATTGAACTTCTTTTAAGCAGAAAATTTAATTTATTGTAATCGTTTTAACAATTCATGTTCATGGAATAATAACGGATTTCATTTTACATTTGTAATACAACTTTTCAGCAAATTTTTAGCAAGAATTCGCATTTTTTTTAATTAACTTCCAACCTCGTACATTTAATTTTGTTTAATTGCCATATCGGATAACATCTTCGATGCTATAAATCATGAATTGTTTACATACATTTCTACAATGTTCTAAGTAATTATTCTAACAAATCATGTTACCTTATAAATATTTACGATACGTTCTTAGAATTTTTTAATACAAACTAGCAATATGCCTTTTACCTAAATTGTAGAAAAAATAATTTCCACACTATTTTATAAAAATCAATTGTTTTAAAACCAAGAAGAACTTTAAATGTTTCGATATTGTCAGTCATTTTCGAACATGGACTTCAACAACAGCAATCGAATAGCTATTTACAACATAACATTGAAGCCAATGCGTTTTTTAATGTACTTCACTGGTGCGATACCGTTCGAGTTTGAACATAAACGAAATTGTTCAAGACTTTTGCTAATTTGGAGATTTGTCCACATGATATTGATTGCTGCCTTTATAGGTATGTTATCGGTTATGCGATTCCTAAGATATCATGAAGTATTTTATAAGAGAAGCGATATCTTTTCAAATGGTATGGATATGTTAACCTACACCACACTTGTCATAATACAAACGATTATTTATTTCGAAAATACTTGGAAAGCTTACGGCTACAAAATTATATTTCAAAATTTTGAAATAATACGATATAAATTTGAAAATGATCTGAGAAGTAGCGTCAATTTGGCACGCATACGTTTGTACTCGCTGTTATTATACACTCTACTCACAATGTACATGATTATTATAGGATTTGTTATTTGGATACGTTATATAAAATCACTGAATGGATTTCGTTTAACTCTAACACAATATGGCGATATTATTCTAAAATTGAAATTATTTGAATTCGCTATATTTACCGCAACTATACTGTCGATACAAATGGATTTGAATGCTTATATTGAACATTATATGCATGATTTAAGAAGAAGTCTAATATTAGATTGGCATGCGAAACGAAAACTTTATGAAAAGTTTTACGTTATAAAAGACATACACAATATTTTAATAATGACAATATCCAGTATTGAAGAGTCTTGTTTCTGGAGTTTACCGGGCTTAATAATAAAAATGTTTATTGATTTCACCATAACAGCATACTGGATTTACTTTAGCTATGACCTTAAAATTCCAACGCTATTTCAAAGCTGTAAGTTCAATGCGTTTTAAAAATTATTCCCTACTATAACTTAAGTTAATTTAAACTAGATGGCTATAGTACGACTGTCTTAAATCTATTCATCCTATTTGTGACCAGTAGTATATGTACCAAATGCGAAAAGCTGGTAAGTTCGTTTATATTTACAAAAAATTACTTGCTTTTAGTGTAATATCAACAATCATTCAAGATAGATTTCTTTTTTAAATGCAAATTAAATATACAATATCAATTTTGTGAATAATAAAGAGGCCCAACGTCTCTCCAAATATCGTAAGACTTCGGAGAATGTGTCTTTATATAAGAGTTTACAAAGTTTCATTGTCAGTTTTTTTTTCCAGAGGCAAGTTTTTACCGGATAGCGAAAATTATTAACTTTTTACTACATATTAATAATTACACTTATCTTAAGCTGCCTAATTCTTATTTCTTTATACGTTTTGTTTTAAGGACAAACAATTATCAAATATGATTAACATAATTAAACAAGAACGTTTCAATCGATGCCTTTCCGCCTGTTTAAATGAAGTTTCACTACAACTTTATCATCAAAAACTGTATTTCTCAGCTGGAGGATTTGTTGACATTAATTATGAATTTCTGGGCAAAGTAAGTGGACAAAAAGGTTTTTTATTTATTGCCAAACTAAATTCGAATTGACTTCTTTTTTTATTTTTTAATAGTACATATTCTCAGCTGTATGTTACATCGTCATATTGATACAATTTCATATGTCAGTATAAATTGAAGGAAAAAAAACATTCACTCGCATTTTTTTTATTAATTCCTTTTAAAACAGCACTTACAATACTACGCTATTGGTCGACATATATATGCGTCCACTGGATTTTTTTTTCTTGGAAAATTTTAAAAGATAAAAAAGTTGAATATTACCGTATTAAAATTTTATTGTACAATTTTATTATCACACTAATTCTAAGTTAATACTATTATGAGAAAACCTACGATGTAATATTAAGTTTAGCTTATGAAATGGCAGTCATATGTGTGGTTGTATTGAATAATGAACATTTACATGAAGAGTTTTACATCTTTATAGATTATCTGGAAAATAAAAGAAAAACAAAACTTATTTATTTTCGGAAATATTGGTAGAAAGTAACTATTAATATAAATATGTTTGAGGAAATCAGCTACGAAATTTTTAATCAACACAAAGTTCATAGTCTAACATATTTTGTAGTAAACATCATATTTTCTGTTTAATTAAATATTAATTAATACTGTTTGATAATTACCTCTGATTAAATTAATGAACTTTTCAGTTAGGATGAATGAAGAACTGATTAAATAATTTAGATTCTGAAAATATATAAGAAAACAAATCATAAATTACTTCTTCAATATTAAAAAACAATTAAAATTATATTAAAAAATGAATTGTATTAGGTTAGACAATATTTTACTCGAATCATGGACACAGTTCATAGATGTCACAAGTTGCTCATCATTTAAAGTAAAATTTTATTTGAAAAATTAAAAAAAAAAAACTTTGATTTCCTTCAATTAAGTATATAAAATACAGTACTTAAAAATACTTATTGATTTGCCAATGCACACAAATTAATAAATATAATTACCTTATTTTCCATGTAACTTAAAACATATACAGCACAAAAGATTCCAACAGTATATAGTCTAAAAATAAATACATAAAACTTATTAAAATCACATGGAGATATAAAACTTTCTAAAAATATTATTCTTATATAAATATCAGCATTCGTTTTATAATCAATGTAAAATTCTTTAGTCTAACATATTTAATGAAATAACATCACTTTAAATTGTAATTCGATTGTAATATTAATTTTTGTAGTAAACTCACCTCCTCTTTTGGCATCAAGCTCCCTTCTTAATTGATTAATTTTAATGTTTAAATAAAAAGCTGAAAAATAAAATAAAATATATTAGAAAACGCTTACAAACAATTTTTAAAAGCATTTAATTATTTTAACTCAGTTCTATAAAAACGGTTCTCTATAATCACAGAACAGATCATAGGTGTCCCAAGCCGTGACTCATCATTAAAATAAGCAAAAAGCACAATAAATCATAAATAATTCGATTGTAATATTAATTTTTGTAGTAAACTCACCTCCTCTTTTGGCATCACACTCCCTTCTTAATTGATTTAAATTAATGTTAAAAAAGCATAGAATAAAAAGCTGAAAAATAAAATAAAATATATTAGAAAACACGCTTACAAACAATTTTTAAAAGCATTTGATTATTTTAATTCAGTTCTATAATAACTTTTCTCTAATCACAGAACAAATCATAGGTGTCCCAAGATGTGACTCATCATTAAAATAAACAAAAATCACAATAAATCATAAATAATTCGATTGTAATATAAATTTTTATTGTAAACTCACCTCTTTTCGCATCACGCTCCCTTAAATCCTCCCTTCTTAATTGATTTAAATTAATGTTAAAAAAAAGCATAGAATAAAAAGCTGAAAAATAAAATAAAATATATTAGAAAACACGCTTACAAACAATTTTTAAAAGCATTTAATTATTTTAATTCAGTTCTATAATAACTTTTCTCTAATCACAGAACAAATCATAGGTGTCCCAAGATGTGACTCATCATTAAAATAAACAAAAATCACAATAAATCATAAATAATTCGATTGTAATATAAATTTTTATTGTAAACTCACCTCTTTTGGCATCACGCTCCCTTAAATCCTCCCTTCTTAATTGATTAATTTTAATGTTAAAAAAGCATAGAATAAAAAGCTGAAAAATAAAATAAAATATATTAGAAAACGCTTACAAACAATTTTTAAAAGCATTTAATTATTTTAATTCAGTTCTATAAAAACGGTACTCTATAATCACAGAACAGATCATAGGTGTCCCAAGCCGTGACTCATCATTAAAATAAACAAAAATCATAATATAACAAAACAAAATAATAACTTACCTTTGTACTAATGTAGCATATTTAGAAAGCGTAACGAGTTCTTATGTCTTCTAATTTCTTGCAAACTTGATTAGGTGTACGCATCATATCAGCTGCAATAGATTTTTGTTTGGCAGGATCAATTGATAAATATTGTTCACATAAATCCCCATCGATGACATTTTTCACTGGATAATAAGCACTACGATAGCTAAGATGATCTCGTCCACACAAGGGAGGATTTTCATTACGCATATGCATTTCGAGATGTTGAAAGAAATCAAAATCTTCGCGACTAGTAAATGGTACAAAAGCTCCTACTGTACCACTAAGTGTAGTATAAATCATTGCTTCTGAACCACCTGGTATCAAGGTGGACTTTTGTAGTGACATTATAATTTCGCCAACGTGAAAAGTTGAAATATTTTCAGCTTTTTGGGAAGCGCCCGACAGTAGACCGCGATCCCATAAGGATTTTGTTCCGGTAGGATCTTCATCGACATCATCAGTAACGGAATGTGGTAAACGTTGGATACTCATATTACCGAATTTGTCTCCAATTGCTATCGTGTCATAATCCAAAAGTGTTGTTGCTGTAACCCATCGAGGATGTGTATCATCAGCAAATATTATTAATTGGTTTTCTGCTCTTTTATAGCGTATGAAAAATACAGATTCTTGGACGTCCGAAGCATAGACTCTATGACCCATCGCTTGTATGTTCACAATTTGATACGGAATATGTTTGTTTTCACATTTGCGAAGCAGTTTCTTTTTACCCAAATCATAAATACGTAAAATGCGACCACAGCCAGCTAACAAACGTCCTTGAAAACCACACAAAGCTCCAGGCACCTCTTCCAATTCGGTGCGATGTAAGAAATCCAACTGAGAGCAAGTGGGATCAATTTTGTAAACGTCAATGAAACCACCATTGGTGATGCGAGGGTTTAACAACAACTCTTTAGCTATACCAACAGCTAAATAATAACGACCATCTTGAGCAACAGAAAACTTTAGAATTGCCATGGACATAATCGCTTCGTTTTGTGTTAAAGGTATTTTAAATAAAGTCTGGCCATGTATAGGATCCAATGCTCTTATTTGTGAAGCCCATAAGCCAACACCAGCTTTTGGGGAAGAGAACACGTCTTCAGGCAAAACTTCGTTTATAAATGCATTTGCCATTTCGTTGGCCAATTCTCGTTCTTCTTCACCCGCTGCCATACGCATTTCTTCAGCCATCTGCTGTTTCCGGGCATTTTTAGTTTCCTCAGTATATGCGTTGTGATCTGTCTCTGCAATAATCATTCGTCCCGTATCAGGATGTATAACAAACGCTCTCGGTGTATATTCTAAACCAAATGAAACTTGATTGAATACAGCACCTAGTTTCTCGAGGGCCAAAATTCGCAAAGTATTTGTTGAAATGGCAACAATGCCTTCACTACATTGCTCGCTTGAAAATCCCGAAGCATATTCTAGCGTTTCATACGATAAAGGCGTTAAATGAAAACGGTTTTGATAGTAATACGACAGCCAAGAACGACTGGACATAGCTAAAACGGCTTCAGACCCTTGCATGCGGATGCGGAAGAGTTTCACCGGTCTAGAACCCAAATAGCGAGTTCGCGTATCTGCTAAATCTCCCGATACAGGATCCAAAACTGTACGCAATAATACACCGTTACTAAGACCAATATTCAAATAAATAGTGCCGCCTTTTGATGCATTAGTGCGTTCATTTGGTTCATCATTCGCACTGGTTGAGCTTTCTGTATGACCCATTTCTACCAAACACAGAGATTCAGCAGGCGAAGGTAAAGCTTGCATAGAACAAGGTATTAAACAGTTATTGGGATCTAAAGATATGATGCGTACGGTATTGTCGGATAAACCAACCGCCAAAAACCACGAACGTTGTTCGCCTTCCGGTACAGTGCCTAAACCCATACACATTATTTCAGCAGGCATCTCAGAACGTTCTGTGTATTCATTAAGTTCTCCAGTCTACAAAAATTAAACCAAAGAAAAATATGTATAAGAATCTCTGTGTAAAGTATGACAACAAGGTTTTATTTAAAAAGAGTCTCAGCACTGCAGGACACATAGTGTCTCAACACGATTGTTCTTTAAGGTGTTTTTATCATCATTGAAAAAACATTCAAAAGACACTATAATCTATGTGATTAACTTACCGCATCCATTTCGAAATACACCAATTCACGACCCGATAGGGTAATAACAACTTGTCTTTGATTGACCGCGCACTTTGTAATGGACTTTTTGCCTGGTGCTCTCCATTCATTGACACGTTTATCTGAACGTATATGACGTATTCCATCCGGATACACTTGTACAAGAGCGTCTTCACCCAGAGAAGCACAGCACAAAGTTGGTGTAGTACCAAGAAAACCACTATCTGTCACTTCTTCAACAGTTTCACCAATACTCAATACCAATGTAGCATTTACGAACGACACAATAATATATGCATCGTACTCATCTATGATTAAAAATGCAAAAAGACACAAACAAAATGCAAATTTTTATTAATTACTGAGAAAAATGTTTGTCGTTACTCTCTAAATGATAACTATTGAATAATAACGATGTTTTTGAAAATAATCAGTTATCAAAGGTATAATCAAAGAAATTCAGCTGAAACACGGTGATAAAATCACATCATTTATTATCAAAAACATTGTCATTATTATTCATTATCAAAAATTTATTGTAATTTCAATATTTCTTGAAGTATCTGTGTAATTATGTAGTATTTTGTTCTTAACAGCTTTTATTAACTGATTTAATGTTAAATTTATTTTAATATAATGTTGCCTTACCTATATTTGGGTAACTGGTTTAAGTATATTTGTTTAAATATAAAGGAGAAGTAGGAGAGAGGAAGTATTGTGTGCAAACAACTTTTTATAACACTACACTCTTGTGCCTTTGTGTGGGTTTTAAATTGGCATTTATTTTCATTTTTTTTATCTCAAACCACTCGGCTTTTTCAGCACACAAGAGTTCAAGCGCCTGAAATAACAAAAAGAACTGGTGTTTGATTTTCTTCCTTTGCACAAAATATTAATTTATTTTCTATATAGAAACTATTATTTGTTAGAAAATATGAATCTATGATCATCAAGGTCACCAGTTTCTATTAAACAAATTCGTTCTCAAATGGTATGATTGATTGATATAGAAAATATATAGAGTAGTAACAACACCAAACAAATATAGGCATAAAATGCAAAACATTGAAATTAGATTAAAAACATTTCAAATTATTTGCACTTTCTTAATTGAAGACATCGACTGCCAGAGCGAAATGCAATAAGAACTTCTTTTTAACTTACCATCAACTCTTTTCTTCACCGTCCAAACAGCATTCGGATTACCGGGTAGTTCAGAAACAGCCATTTCGGATACTTCAAGACCATGACGTAATACCCGTAATGACGATCTTGGACCTCGGCCACATAAAACATACAATTGAGGTGTATCTTCATTAGCCAAGTCAGCGACTTGTGATGAGATTATAGGAGCAAATGAGGGCATTTCGTCCACCATAACCAAATTTTTTAAAGGTCTAGGAGCGAAAAAGAATGTTTCACCTTCCTCAAGAGGCATGGCGGAACTAAATTCTGGTTCATCATCGTCGTCACCCAAATGTGCAATTTGGTATAAATAGCTGCAATTAAAATCAAAAATTCATTAAAATAAAGCTTTCAAATGGAATTTATTTTTTCACTTACTGGTTGCCAAATTCACAAGCTACAAATAAAAAGCCCGTTTTTAAAACACACATAGAAACGGCTGGCGGCACTGTATCAAAATATTTTAGTTTGATTTCAGACACAACTTCATCATCAGTCTCAAGCGTTACTTTAAAAATGTCGCCTTGTTCAGTTTGTACCAAAAAGAAATACATGCTCTTTGTACGATGTGTAGCTGAGCATATGAATATCATGCCACGTTCAGGATCGTCCAAGTCATTACGTCTACGTGGTATAGGGCAACGTATATCGTGTTGATCGCCTAGATTTTTATAGGTCAAATAGTTCTCAGAACAAATCAAAACACCGGAGGGTCCATCATTACCACCCGGCACGGATATGAGAAAATTAGCATGTTCTTCCAATGGCTCGGAATATTTGCGTACTACGTGATTAAGACCTAAATCCAGTTCATAGAATGTCAAAGTTTGCTGGGTGCGTTCAGCGGCTTCACCTAAAATGAACATAAATGAATAAACAATTAATTTAAGTGATCAATCAGCTAAAAACTAAACAAATGATAGTTTGATGATTATTACAAAAACTTTGTTAAGTTAACAACTCAATATAGATTCAACATGTGAGCAACATATCAGTGAAGTATTTGCAAATAAAGACAATACAGATACCAATGGTTCAGGAGCTCTGATACTTTTATCTGGCACTTTGCCAAAGTCAATAATCGGAAATTTCCAAGAACCGATATGTCGAAAAGTGCAAATTTACCATACGATAGTATAGAAATTAATAGTTCATGAAAATAAAATGTAAGCAACATATCAGTGAAGTATTTGCAAATATATTAAATACAAATACCAATGGTTCAGATGCTTTGTCATAAACATCTATCTAGCACTTAGCCAAAGTCAATAATAAGAGGATGTTTCTTAAAATCGACATGTCTAATAAGTGCAACGTACGTAAGAAATTAAATGCTTGAAAAGGATTTTTACTACTTTCAGCTATATACGTATGTATATTGCAATGTTTTTAATTCTTACCTGTAGGATCATTATCGGCCTCTTCATAATCAATTTCCAAGCAAGCAAACATCGGGTTATCGAAGCCCACATCGACTCCAACCATATGATAAGTAAAAGTATTTGATTTATGTGCTTCTAATGGTGAAGATATGGTTAATCGTGCTTGAGCGTCTCTGTTTAAAATATATGCTAATTTCTGCTTTTCCACAGCACCAATCATGACAGCACGCCCTTTAGGATCTATGGCCAAATATTGACCAGGAACAATACGACGACATCCCGATTTGCCGAAAGTTTCTTGATGTACTTTATCCAAAGAGTTCTTCGTTGGATTATATTCAAGAATAACAATACGACCAGAATCAGAACCAACAACGATATAATCTAAAATGTAATTAATTTTGGATTTTTATTAAATACATATAACCAAATGCATTAAAGAGAAAGTAATTGTTGAAAAGATTCAATTTGTATCTCGAAGTTTCAGTTCAATATGACATTGAAATAATCACATCAAATGCGACGACAAGATTTTAAATTTTATATAGCACTTAGTCATTTCGTAGACTTATTGAAATCAAAGACTTTTTCTAAAATTTCAATAGGGATTTGTGCATATAATTCTAATGACCAAAAAAAAAAAAAATGTAGTAATGCCAAGAATTACAGAACTGTTTCAACATTTAATTAAATTTCGACCACTAATTAAGACTGTGGTTGGTTACATGTATTATATATAAATGAAAGACCCACCTTTTGTCCCACCCGTCAAACGAAATGACATCAAAGACCTAATACAGCCAAATACTTCAGTCGACAATACTGTGTGTACTTTGCCAGTATTAGAGTCCGGCCTGACGAGTTCTAATGATTTACCACGAGATATTAAAACTTCTTGCTGTTTACTGCCGGAAAAATTTCCATGCACAGCATGGGTAATGCCAGTGGCTTTCTGTAGCGTTAAATTATACAAATACATTATTTCCTTCAACAGCAATCTGAAATAAACCCACGTAAAGGTTAACTAACATTGTAGACCAGAATAAGAAAAAAAAATGTGGTTATGTTTAAAAATTTGTCCTGTTTTCGTAATCCAGGGTGATAGTAGTGCAGATGAGCTTCAGTATCACCTAACGATGCAAATAAACAGTAATACATAATCTTGCACGTTAAAAATTGCGACCAAAGCATAGACATTTCTATGACTCTGGAGATACATCGTGCCTCATTTTATGAAAGAAATATTACGTCTAAACGTCCAAGTAAATGTAATATATTACCTTTACACTATTATAAGAATCATTAATCTGTATTAAAGCTAGGATGCCTTCAGATTAAAATATTTATTTTCTGAATAGGAGACTGTACAGTTACCAAAGGTTTTTGGAGCTACGCCATTTTTATAACTAGTTCCAAAAGTACTTTTATTTAATAACTTTACCAAGTCTCTGCTTTGACGGCCGAAAATAAAATGAAGGCAAAAAGAATTTTTGCCGCTTTCGTATAAATGACTCGCAACTATCTTCATTAACTTTTATTTCTAACTACAGCCAACTTCAGCATCAAACATATGTTTCAAGATTTGCTAATGTTGTCAATTTTACTAAAAAGGCGAACTAATATTGTTAATATTATTAGCCGAACTGTTGGTTTGCTTTTTTATAGGATTTTCTCCATCTCTGTTTTTAAACTAGGCTTTTACGCAGTATATGTCTTTTCACACTATGTTAAAGAATTTTTTTCAAGTTCCATTTACCTTTAAATAACAGTTTTTATATTAGCGATGAAACTATTGTAATTTCAATGATAACGAAGAATGTGATATATTTTGCTGTTGGCAATGACATCTTAAATACGAAAACAAAAACTCTAACCTTACTTTTGCGATATATATAAATAAGCAACAAACATGAGTGAACCACCAGTAAAAAAACAAAAATTTCAATATAAAAAGAAATTTTACCAACCCAATAGGAAGCAATATCTAGAAGCTGGTCAAAAAGGTTTCTTAGCTACCTGTAATTTTAACGAAAAAGATTGTGTACGAGAATGTTATAATTTGTTAAATCAATGTGCCAATGAACTGTATGGCCTCGAAGAGGATGAGCTGAAAGAAGAATCTCTTAATCAGGATCCGGTGAAGGATGCTTCTGATGAGGGGCAGCCTCCAAATGAAGACATAGCCGATGAACTACAGAAGCAAATCAGTGCTTCACAACAGAAGAAACCTTCAAATAAACGTCGTTTTCAAGTTGTGGACACCGGTGCCACTAATTGTGTATTCATTAAAACAACGCTTGATGATCCAGTACGGATAGGGGAACACATTGTTAAGGATATAGCTCAAAGTAAAAAACAAAAGACACGTTATTTGCTTCGCTTAGTGCCTATAGATGCAGTTTGCAAAGCCAATGATAAAGACATTGTAAATACCGCTGGCCAGCTTTGTGACAAATACTTCCTAAAAGAACCCACAACTTTTTCCATAGTGTTTAATAAACGATTTAATAATGATTTAAGCCGTGACCAACTAATACGCGAGCTAGCTGATTTAATACATGCAAAAAATGTTAAAAATAAAGTTGATTTGAAACATGCTAAAAAATCATTGATAGTGGAAGTAATTAAGGGTTTGTGTTGTTTAACTGTCGTGGAAGACTATATGGAAATGAAAAAATATAACCTGATTGAATTGGCTAAAGCTAATCCCGAGTATATTAAAAACAATAAAGAGGATAAGATCGAAAACGTAGAGCCTTTATTAGATCCAAAAGGAGATGTTAACGAAAAGGAGGAAGATGAGGATAAGTGCAATGATATTAAAGATAACAATACCAACTTGACATAGAATGTTTTGTAAAATACTATTTATAATTTCGTAAATTTATATAAAGTAAATGTAAAATCTATAAATAAAAATACACCTTCCGCATTTTTTATATTTTTATATAAGAGCTCAAGAGGCTTATATGCTGTTATAAACCTTTTCTAGTCATTAATATTATACCAACCCTCTTAATTTATACCTGTTTGCTGAATATTGCAGATTTGAAGCAGTCAATTAAAATTAGTCCACATCGTGGTCACTATTTTATTGCCATTTAAATGAAATAAATAATAAAATCAATCGTTACCACTAAAAATAAACTCTTAGTTACTAATGTTTTGGAATATATAAGCGAAAAATTAAAATTCTAAGCAAAAGTTGTTTAAAAATTTTAATTAAATAAAATGTACATGGCTACCTCTCAATCTATATTATGACTAAAAAAATGTATAATTTGTTCACTCCTATTGTAAATAACACGAAAGGTATTAGGTTCCATTTCGAGGGAAAATTATTTACGCTAGAAGTGATTGTTTTACATCTATATTTTATTGTAAAACTTTTGCTGGAGTCCTCTTTAGCAGTAGACCAACAGTGTTATTAATTTTTTCATAAGCCATAAACATCAAAGCAGCAGTTAACACAGTTTGTAAAATTTTTGCTTCCATTCCACGGAAAAGTCCTTTAAAACCTTGTTGCCTAATAATATTCAAAATCATTTGTATCATACCAATTTCTTGTGGAACTTGTTTAGATGTTGAAGAACAATTAACATGCTTCGATCGATGTCTCTGCTTGGTCTGTACCAATTGTAAAGGATAGGTTAATACTGTAGCAAATGCTTTAGCTGCAGCGCCAATGAGGAAATATCCCAAACTTGATATTTCCGTACGATTAGAAAACTTCATATAGTTTCGTTTTAAGAGCTCATACATCATAAATTGCAATGATGGATTGGACACTAAAATTAATGATGGTATTGTGCCAGACCATAGTCCTTTAATGCCTTCGGTTTTTGCTACATATTGTAGGCCGGTAAAAAGACTTTGATAGTATTTATTAACTTCATCCGAAGTGCCAGCCACATCACGCATGCGACATCTTGTATTTACAACCCAAAAAGGTGTTGTTGTAAATACATTAATAACACCAGCTATTGCTCCCAGCATCAAGTCTTTTAGAGCGCTCTGTTGCTTTTTATCAGCACCACTAGTCAGCGCCTTTAAACTGTGGAATGTGTAGAAATACACAAAATTTGAAATGCATAAACTTTGTAATACGGGACCGAGGCCACGATACAATGATTGAAAACCTTCTCCTAAAACAATTTCTTTAATAACTTTCATAGTGCTACGCGCTTCCCCACTTTTATCTGGATCTTCCACTAGAAATATAGTTAATAATACAAGATACGTAAATTGTTAAAAAAAAATACTCGAACTAAACTTTATTTTTCAAATTTAAACTTACGTTGGAGTCTGGAACGCACGGTGTCAAGTGGATAGAATGTAGACATTGCTATACAGCCACCCTAGAAGTAATAAGTTGTTGACAATGAAATTTTTTTTAAACATTCGCTAATATATTTAACAAGTTTTATACTAAAAATATTTAAAATTATTCAAAGTTTTTGTGGTATATTTTGGAATATTCATTATAACGAATTTTCTAAATTTCAATAAGTTATGATCGAACATAGCAGCTTCAATTTATATACATACATACATAACATAATTGGCCATTACAACCCTTCAGTCAGGATTACGACCTAGCTTTTCATACCACTTATGTTAATTTTATACATAAGTGGCGGGACTTACAGTTTAAAGTCGACTCCGAAAGACAGATTTTTTTGAGAAGCTTTTCGTGGCAAATTTTACTCTCAGAGTCTTTGCCAGAAATCTGCTGAGAGGAAGTCGCCGAAGTAATATTTTTCATTCTGATGTCTGACCTGGCATCCGAACCCGGGCCTTTCGTATAAAAGGCCAACACACTACCCACTAGACCACGGCGACTTCAATTTTAATTTATATAACGTTTCCAAATTTCCGGGCGAAATACATACCAGTTACCAACATGATCATTTAGTGATATTTGGCGGCAGGGAAGGTTTGTACATTATAATCAGGATAAACAAAACGATATTAGATAATATGATATTTACAGGTAGGGCAATGTCTACTCAATTATTTTGATAACATGAAGGTCATTACTTTCAGCTATGTTAATGAAATTCTTTAATAAAATTGGATTAAAATTTTTAACCTTCAGATTCGATACTGATTACGATTGAACAGTACTTTACCACTGCACCTGGACATATTTAAATTTTTAAAATATTCTGTGAACAATTCTTCACTTACAGCTGCTCCAGATACAGCATGCACCCATGATTCATATGTAAACACTTGATTTAATTTAGAAGCAGCCACCATTATTGAAGACGATTCCGTTTTATTATTACTGCTTTAACAAATGCGACGTAAAGTTCACCTTTGAACCTGTTCAATACTTTCCGATTCTTCCTCTGTAACGCTCACAACAACTGAGAAAAGCTTAGGCTCAAGAAAATAAATGAATTTGAAACAGCTTAGCGTGTCACAAAAGAAGTGTTTTGTTCTTTAATATGTAATAAATAATGAACTAAAAAACCATACAATATAATTTTTTAGCATATTTGCAAATGGCACGAAGTATTAGCGGCAGTATTTCTGTAATCAAACTAAAGGGCATTTGCCTGATTAATTGAGTTTTGGAGAGAATAATTTGATTCCATCTACCAACCGGCAAAATTATATTACTCTACTACAGATGCGATATAATTTCAATACAGAAGGCCTTTGCACAGAATAAGGTGATTTATAATCACGATTTTTGTATTATATATTCATTTTAAATTAAATTTTAATATTATAAGTTATTTTTGGTTTAGAAATAAGACACAATGAGAAACAGAATAATTTTATTAATGCAAATTTTTCCTCTCTTCCAGTTTGTACTCAATTTCTCAGTTTTTTTAATCAGTGTTGCCAGCGCAATAAATGTAAAGATATTTGAAAAAGCAATTTTGTTGAATATTTATTATGAATGAAAAACGTTTTTAGTATATCTTTTAAAAAATATATATTATCTCTTTATAATCCATCACAATTTTTATTTAAAAATCAAGGTGTACGATGTGCATAAATACATTATTAGGAATTAGTCACTATTAAGACCTAACTTTCAAAACAATAATTTTGTTTGCATTAAGTTGATCCATGACTGTCGGAATTTACAAATTTTACATCGACTTAGAAGCAATTAAACTGCTGACAAGGTTTAAATTCATTTGAAAAATATAGTAGTTTAATTGTAATTACTATTTAAAAATATAGTGGCGAATAGTTTCATTAGAATTAGGATTATTGAAAATCAAAATAGTGGCATTACTATTTTAAGTAAAATAACATGTTACCAGAACGACGGGAAACTTGACATGCTTTTTTTGAAAAAATCAAATTTAAAACATTAAAAATCGTAAGCAGTCAATAAAATACGGAGAAAATTGAAATCATGTCATATGAAAACTGGTTGAATTATTTGAAGAGTGCTGAAAAAAATTCAATGATAAGTGGCCGAAGCCGTAAAGTTTTTTACAAGTTTCCAGATGGTCAGCAAATGGCTGAAGAGTATAGTCTAGACACGGGTGTTGTTCAAAAACGGGCTTGGCGTAAAAGTAAACAACTTATGGGTGAACCAGAATGGGAAATTGAATTGGGTGAAGATCCACGCCAGCTAGGAGCCGCAGGTGATGGTACTGATTTACGAAATGAGGATGGTACTTTTATCGTTAAAATTAGCAACACGGAACCAATATTAACAAAAAGAGTAACAAAGAAAAATATTGAATGGCGCATTCGAAATCTCCCTTATCCTATAGATGTTTATGAAGTCAAAGCCGATTCTGAACGAAGAGCTATCGTCGTGAAAACAACAAACAAAAAGTATTACAAAGTAATACAAGTTCCGGATTTAGATCGTTGTAGTGTAAAACCCTCACAGGCAAATATCTCAGTACACCACCAATATAATACACTAATAATAACTTATAAAAAACCAGACATTTTATGTGAAATGGAGGCGCAGGTGTTGTTGCTTTTAAAAGATGTTGAAACCGAAACTGGTATGGAAGAGCTGTTACAGGATTTGTTAAAGAAATAAATGTTCATTTAGTGGATTTCGTTATTTTATTTTACTTTTAGTCTTATATTAAAAATAGTAGAGATCAGAAATAAAAAAGTTATTAGTTTTTTTGCAATTATTTTTGAAAGTTTTCAGCTAAATCAGTTGCTGTACCGAAAACAGAATAGTCAAAAGAGGGCAACTCCAACGGTGCCAAAGAGGGCAATTCGTCATCGTTACTGTGTGCAGGATCATCCAAAATACTCAGCCGCCTTATGTTGTTTTCCAAATTTTCCTTTGTTTTATCGTTTACTTTAGCGTAGTTATTACCTGAGTGGTCTTTTGACTGTAAGACCATCCGCTTATTATTATTATCTAATAAAGTACTTCCATATTTGTCATTGAATTCTTTAATAGTTTTGTCTATAGACCTTGCTATTGACTGAGCATTAACAATATCAGTTTTCAAGTTACTGTTGGTGGTTTCAATTTGCAGAGAGGGTACAATTTCTTTCGATTTGATTTTTTCGTATTGCTGTCTTCGCATATGTATTTGGTTTAGTTTCCTTTCGTAATCCCATTTTTGTGTGTTTAGAAGTTCCAAAGCCTTGGGAAGTTTTACATTTTTGTAGGCGTTTTCGACGTATAGCAACGATGTTTCTATGGCTTTATAAGCATCATCGTATCGATGTCTTTTTACTAATTTATCTGCTCTTCTTTCATGAAAATGAGCCTGTAAGTTTATAAAATTATTACAGAAAACTTTTTGTTATCCAAGTAATAAATACCAAATTTAAAGGGGCACAATCCATCCTTAAGCACCAAGAAATTCCTTAAGAACTTTGATAGATTATTTTACGCACTTTTTAATAAAAAGAAAGCATAAACACGAACATATGTCGGCAGTGTTGCTAAGTCTTCTCTTTAAAGAGAAAGATGGCAGTGCTGCCAAGCCTTAAACATAAATTTAAATAATGAAAGTCCCATAAAGGGTTAATTACATATAATTCGAAAATTAAATAACATGAGTTAGAACACCACTAAGAATATTTTGGAGCCTTAATTACTCGGATTTGTAGTTAAATATGTAAACATTTTTAATTCATATAACTTTAAAAATTATGGTTTGCTATAGATAACTCATCTAAAATTATATATAACATTAATAGCCAGTAACTACTTAGTAATGATTACTTAGTAACCATTGGATTGCAACACTATCTTAAAGAAACCGGCGGCGTCTATCTCAATTGTTTTCTCTTCTTTTTGCAAACGAGGTATCTTATTATTTTTTTTTGTTTTATTAAAAATATTTATGAGTTAAAATTGTTATATTGTTTCCTGCAGGAAAAGTTAATAAATAATGGCGGCTTCAATAAACGGCGTTTTTACAACCACCTTACAAGAAAAAATTAAAGCCTCAAAGTTGTTGGTGGTAGGAGCTGGTGGAATAGGTTGCGAAATTTTGAAGAATTTAGTATTATCAGGATTTCCTGAAATTGAAATAGTAAAAAGTAGTTTGCAATTTGTTAAAACTTGTATTAAAAACATACATTTTATTTTCAGATTGACTTGGATACCATAGATTTAAGTAATCTCAATCGTCAATTCTTATTTCATCGCGAGCATGTGGGTAAATCTAAGGCTAAAGTTGCTAGAGAAAGTGCTTTGCAGTTTAATCCGGATGTAAAAATAACGGCCTATCATGATAGCATAATGGCGTAAGTAGTTAAATGCCGCAATAGACTGCTCTAATAATTAAAATCTTTTATTTAAATAGCACTGATTACGGGGTAAACTTTTTTAAGAAATTTGATGTTGTTCTTAATGCTCTGGATAATCGTGCTGCTAGAAATCATGTCAATCGTATGTGCTTGAATGCAGAAGTCCCATTAATTGAAAGCGGAACAGCTGGTTATAATGGCCAGGTCGAACTAATAAAGAAAGGTTTGACTCAATGCTATGAATGTACACCGAAAGCAGCGCAGAAGAGTTTTCCTGGTTGTACTATTCGTAATACTCCATCGGAACCAATACATTGCATAGTTTGGGCTAAACATCTTTTCAAGTTAGTTTTACATTCCTCGATCATTTACCAATGCTTAATGAAAAATAACGTCTTGATTTTACAGCCAACTGTTTGGTGAAACCGTTGACGACGAAGACATTTCACCTGATGTAGCAGATCCTGAAGCTAAAGATGAAGATGATGCTACCGCGACAGATGATAAAAAGGAAGAAATCGCCGTCGAATCAAAAGTTCCTGATGATGGTAATGTAGTTCGTGTTAATACGCGGCAATGGGCAAAGGACAGTAATTATGATGCTGAAACTTTATTTAACAAATTCTTTTACGATGATATCAAATATCTTTTATCCATGTCGAACTTGTGGAAAACGCGTAAACCGCCAACTCCCATTAAATGGGATAGTAGTTTGTTAAAGAAAAGAGAAGCAGATAGCGATGACACCTTCATGCGACAGTATCACAAAACTTGGTCGTTAGCCGAATGCGCTAGTGTATTTGCAGACTGTTTAAAAAAATTGAAAATGAATCTTGAAAACTTAGAAGAAGGCGATTCTTTAGTTTGGGATAAAGATGATCAGCCCGCTATGGACTTTGTTGCGGCCTGTGCAAATATTAGAGGATATATATTTGAAATAGGACGCAAAACACGTTTTGAAATAAAATCTATGGCTGGAAACATCATACCAGCAATTGCTACTACAAATGCAATAACTGCGGGTGTTGTAGTTTTACAAACCTTTAAGGTATTGCAAAATGAATTGGGTAAATGCAAATCGGTATACATGCGTCTAAGGCCAAATCCTCGTCAACAATTGTTGGTTCCTGAAAAATTCTTAACCGCTCCTAACCCGAATTGTTATGTTTGTTCTGCTGAGCCTGCAATACATTTACGCATTGACACAAAGCGAATGCATATCAAAGAGTTCCGAGATGAAGTATTGATAAAAACTTTGAATATGGTTAATCCAGACGTTATAGTAGATGCAAAAGGTGTAGTAGTTATCTCTTCGGAGGAGGGCGAAACAGAATGTAATGAGGAGAAGTTATTGTCTGAAATGGATATTGTTGATGGTGTTCTTTTGAAGTGTGACGATTTCTTTCAAAACTATGAACTTAGCATTATTATCGTGCATATTGATGCTGAGCGCGATGAGCCGATGTTTGAAGTTATTGCAGACAAAAACCAACTCAAACCTAAAGAGGATACAAAAGAGAATAACGAAACTAACAAGAAGGCAAACGGCGACAAGAATAATATGACTGATGGTCCTTCAACATCGAAAAAAGCTCGTGTCAATGAAGTTATTGAAGATGACGATGATGATCTATGTGTCATAGAAGATGAGGACATTGTTCAGGAAAAACCAACACTCGAGATAAGCACTGAACACGTAACTGCAGCTACAGATAAATTAAAAGTCACTAGCCCTGATAAACCCATTACAACAAAACGTAAATCAAACGAAGATGATGAAGACGTCACAGAAATTTTGGATTCCGATGAAGAAATTGGACCCACTCAATCAAAACGTTCTCGAACCTCTGCCCCAGATGTGGTTGGCAATGTAATAAATATAGATTAGTTTTGTGAATCTTTTTCCATTTAAATTTTGTATTTATCACAATCCAACAAAGATGTCATTAAATAGAAATGTATTATTTTCAGTTCTCACTTTATATAAACAATTTGTATTAATTTATTAATTATTAGGAAAGTTGTTCGAATTTATATATATGTATTTCTATTTTTCAACCTTTCAAGACGTAACCATTGATCGGTATTGGGTTAAATATTCATTTAAATGAAAAATTAGCGTTGCCAATTACTTATTTACGTTTATAACCCTACTCTAAACAGCTGTTCCTACATTAAAGAATAAAAGTACTTCATGGTGTAAAAATAAAAAGTATTTTCTATTAAATAATATATTAAAACAATTTCCGTCACTAAATTCATTTCAATTTTTTAGATGTCTTTTCTCGCAAAGGTCTGTTCATCAATAATTTGCAATGGTTTTTATAGCCTGTCCTCAAATGCAGTGATAAAATCTGCAACAACTGTACGAAACTTCCACATGATGATGAAACCTCTTCCTAAATCTATTACTGAAATAAATTGGACACAAGGTGTTACAGCCAACAATATTGTATCACCCACACCTTTAGCTTCAGGTCTACAACGTCTGTTGGCACCGGTATCTTCTGTTTATAATCAAGTAGCCGGATTTAAGGTAAAGGGTAGTCTTAAGCGCCGCTGCAAGGATTGCTATTTTGTGAAGCGACAAGAAAGAATGTATGTTATATGTCCAACACACCCGCGTCATAAGCAAATGGCAATGAAAAAACGTGATTACAAATCATGGATTCTTACTCATGCCACACAATCTAAAGTAAGGCCTTATTGATTCTTATGAGAAGCGTTTATAAAATAAAGTATAATTGTAAAGAATAATGGTATTTTTTCTCCAATTGATATGCAAAGGAAAAAAAGACTTATTTCTAGTTGATTCTTGGAAAAGATTTGCGACTACCAAAACTTTCTGTCAGGGGTTTAAATTGCTTCACCCATTATAATCACTAAATATATCTTATGTTTTGCTTGAGCTATATGGGTAAAATAAAATCACTGGTTAATAATTCGCACATTCTAATAGATATTTAGTAGTAGCTTTATTAGACCCCCAAAGGACACGGTTCAACCACAGGTTCAGACAAAAAAAACGACGTATATTGTGTGTTGTTGTAGTGTGGATGGTTTGGATCGCTGCTGGTTTGCGGAAGAAAGGAGGAAAAAAATGTAATTTTATTTTTTGTAGTTGTGGTGAGTTGTTACAAAATGCGGTGAATTTATCTGGTATAGTAAATAAAATCGAAACTCACATGGATCAAAACCAAAAAGCAATGGTCAAGGCGAATTTATATAAGGTGGGATAAGTATTACAATAAGTACAACAATACAAAAACAACAGGCATTTTTGTTGTTGCGATTTCATCATCTTGTCAAAAACAACTGACTTAAGAATGACGATGGGAAGAAAAAATTAAAAATAAATACTAAACTTACCTGGCAATTAGAAAACACGAAAATGGTTTTAAAAGCAAAAGAAGAAAAATATACAAATTTCTGACATAATAAGAAGAAACGAAATTGATTATCAAAACAAAATACACAAAAAACATAAATTTTTTGACATTACTATTTGCATCAGCTGGTCTAACGAACTCACCTTATATAAATACGCCATGGCAATGATCATAAAAATCATAGTACTATTTTGCAAAAGGGCATAAAATCAATTAGTGTGCATTTATGCATATTTAAAGGAAAAAGAAACTTGTAGCTATTAACCAATTTTTCATAATTAGTGCATCATGCTACAGAAAACTCTTAGTAAGAATAACATTTGTTTTGTGTGACGTCACACTTGTACGCTAGGTAGCATAGCATATTTCAATTGCGACCCTTTTAGCACTCCTTTGGCATTATTTCTATGACGGGAATAACATTTGTTCTGTGCGACGTCACACTTATACGGTAGGTAACATTTTTCAACTGTGACCCTTTTATCACTCTTTTGGCATTATTTCTATGACGGGAATAACATTTGTTTTGTGTGACGTCACACTTGTACATTAGGTAGCATAGCATTTTTCAACTGTGACCCTTTTAGAACTCTTTTGGCGTAATTGCTCTGAAAAATTTGAATACCCGGTAATAAATGAATGGCATCAAGGACATCCATATATTAAATAACCCACATATCAGTAGTAATTTTTGAAATTTGAATTTCTGTCAAAAACTTAAGTCAATGGATTGATTGTTTAACCCTTTGACGGACACAGACGTCTATAGACGTCATAACAAGGGTTTCAGGGGGGCACATGACGTGTATACACGTCATAAATTGTATGTAGCCAAATAACAGAGATACAGCAAGTGTCCCACGGGAAGACCTACTAAAATTTTGGTGTCCGTCAAAGGGTTAATTAAATCTTGCTGCATCCTGTATAAATATAACTTGCTTCAAACAAATGTCAAGAAATGTTCTTATATTTTTGGCGGTGTGTTATCGTTTCAAATTGAATGTGCAGTAAAAAAAGAAGAAAACAATAAACAAACTTTTTTATATTTCTGTGCTTTTTTATTCTGATGTTACATTGTGGAAACATTTTCTTCAGTAATTTTTAACAAAACAAAATGAAAATCGCTGTCGAAGGTTGTGCTCATGGAGCTTTGGAAAAAATTTATGAAACTATACAAGAAATTGAAATTCGGGACAATATTAAAATCGATTTGTTACTGTGTTGTGGTGATTTCCAATCCACGCGTAATATGGAAGATTTGCAAACGATGGCCGTTTCACAAAAATACCAAGATATTTGTACATTTTACAAGTAAGTTGTTCCTTTATATTAGTGATCGTTCTTATTTAATATTTTTTCCAATCTATTATTTTTAGATATTATAGTGGCGAACTGAAGGCCCCTATGCTGACAATATTCATAGGTGGTAACCACGAAGCTTCCAATTACTTACAAGAACTGCCATATGGTGGTTGGGTTGCGCCAAATATTTACTACTTGGGGTATGCTGGCGTAGTAAGGGTAAACGGAATACGAATTGCAGGCCTTTCGGGAATATATAAAGGTCATGATTATTTAAAAGGACGCTTTGAATATTCCCCTTATTCAGAGAGTACAAAGAGGAGTGTTTACCATGTGCGTCAATTGGAAGTTTTTCGACTAAAACAACTGTCGGGAAAAATAGATATTTTTATGTCTCATGATTGGCCAAAGGGCGTATATAACTATGGCGATAAACAGCAATTGGCACGTTTCAAACCGTTTCTACGTGAAGAAATGGATAGCGATAAGCTGGGTAGTCGGCCTTGTGAAGATTTACTTAATATCCTAAAACCTACGTATTGGTTTGCAGCACATTTACATTGTAAATTTGCTGCTTTGGTGTCACACTCAAAAACTACTGACGACGAAGACCAAAGCGCAAAGGAATCGACTTCAAATGAAAAAGAAGATACGTTGCACAATGAGTCGTTTACCAGGTTCTTAGCTTTGGATAAGTGTTTGCCTAAAAGAAGATTCTTACAAATTCTAGATATCGAGTCGGAAAATCATACAGATGATGAAGGAGTGCTGAAATTCGAATACGATTTAGAATGGCTTACAGTTTTGTCTTTGACTAATCATTTAGTTAATGTAAAAGAATCTTATTATTATCTGCCAAATGAAAAGAGTAATAATAATGAGCGGTATAATTTTACGCCTACTGAAGAAGAAATGCAGCAAATTAGAAAAATATTTGAAAATGATTTAAATATAGCAGACAATTTTTGCCGCACTGTTGAGGCATTCGATCCTACTACATATTGTAAAGGTCATCATTATAAACAACCAAAATCTCAAATCAATCCACAATCATTACATTTCTGTGATACTTTAGGCATTGATGACCCCTTAGCATTGGCTATGCTAATGAGTGGACAGGAATTAAGTCACTCTAGCACTCTCGATAATACACGAGATTCTGCTTTAAACGATTCCATATTAGATGATCAACAACCATCTAGCGTCAATACTTCAACTGCATCTGGATGTTTGAATTCTACTAGTCCATTAAAAAGAAAAAGTAATTGTGGACTAGTTTTACCTAAACCCAAAACCTTAGACGAAGACAATGTTATTCTAAATGATAAAGAAATTATAATCGATGACAGCATTAACAAAGATCTATGTGAAGAGACAAGTCCCAAGAGGTCCCTATTAGATGTGAAAGAAATTTCAGAGTATACTGAAAAGGAAGAGGTAGTGCAACCTCCAAAACCTCCTATAAAGAAATTTAAAAGACGTAACCAGGATATATACCAGGAACAAGATATATAATCATCAGAAACTTAATATTAATGTATAATTTAGTTAAATTCAGTTCAAAGTTCTTTTAATATACATTTTAATATTTTATAAAGTATTACTTTTAAATATCAATTTTGATGCCTAAAATAAAAGTACAGTCAGTATAGACAGCTCTGTACGTTTCCAAAATACATACATATATTTGCGAACGTTTCTTTGTTTGTGTGAAGAAGTTAAACAGATATTTATTAAAACCTCAAAGTATTGGTTTCCCTACGTATTGTAGTGTCTTTCGAGATGATAGATTGAATGGACAATCCATAAGTATGTAGCTTTATGTTAAAATTATTAATTATACACAAATTTCATTTGATTTATTTAAATTTACTTATATATAAAACATCATTGTTTAAAACGAACACGCAAAATAATTTTAACTAGTATCTTTAGTAGAATAATTAAGGATAAATAAATATTACAGTTGGAAGGTACTATTAAATAAAACTAGTATATTGATTAAATTTCTAATATTTTAAACTGTGATGTGTAAAATTCAAGTGTACAATACAAACTTCTCTAACAAAAATAAACACAGACTTAAATAATTATTTGGTTTCTTTTTTTGCAATTATTAAAGATTTATCACTACTTGACAGGAAACATATTGTACTTATGATAAAACACTATATGCCTCTTGTGTGCAAAGGAATGCTGTTTCCAAAACGGCTTCATGAGCTTCAGTGGTATCGCAGTAGTATGTCAAAGGCGCTGGTATGCGCTCCAGTGTCATAAGATTTCGTTTTTTATCACCATCTCCCAAACAATCATGAGAATAATCATTCTTTACAACTGCTTGATAAAAAGAACATCGTCTTGGCCCAACCCCGGGCACGTCAGCGTCATACGGTGGCGCTAATATATCAAAAAACGCTGCAACACCACCGACAGCAGTTATTTCATGAAAATTACATTCTCTAGGTGTTAGAATAGTACAATCCATGTTGTCCTTTAATAACTTTATCTCTTCTTTTATGACATGCACTTCTTTTGCGTTTTGCTTATACGTTGGTAGCTCATTTGACTTAAGATCCTGTGTATATGACTGTATTTTTAATTGACCATGTAACACTTTCAACAAACCATGCATGCAGGGGTGGTCGTGTAATGGCATTGTATAACCTCCTCTCATTACGAACACACTCATTGACACTGTATCATTCTCAAAAATATGCATAAATGTACATGGTGCTCGTCCTGGCCGAAGAAATGTATCATCATTGAACAATTCGTCCTGATTAACATTTATATCTCGGTATGTTAGTTGATCTGTCAATTGTTTTAGTATGGCCAAATTACTTGTAAAGGTAGCTTGATTGGACCGGTCAAAAGTTTTTAAAGCTTGTCTTAGTATATTTAAAAAGTGTGATGACATTTCACCGAAAAATTTGTTTTATAGAGTAAATTATAAAATTATAATTTGCAAATGACCAATTAAAAATTTTACCCAAAATAATAACAAATTATAAACGGTATTGCCAACATTGAACTGTTTTTCGACCAGATGTTAAATTTGCATAAACTGTGGAATCAATATACAGTCGTGATAAAAAAAATTCGTTTCTTTTATATTTATTTGAATTTGTTAAGATATACATATTGATATATATGTATAAATATATATAGTTTACACTGTAAACTAGTTTGCCTGTAAGCAACAGTAATTGCATTTTTATTTTGTTTTTCGATGTATTATAAGCAGGTGTTTGTCTTGAAAATTTCTCAAATTCCATGAAAGTATGGCAACATTCCAATTGTGAGCCCTTAGTTGAGAAAATACAAAAAAATTTATAATATTTTACCTTAACATTTATACAATTTATTGCACAAAAAAAAAGTAATAATATTGAAAATTTACTGCATTCAGTGTGAAACTACTCGTAATTACCACCAACGTTTCTTTATACAAATGTCAAATGGTTAGTGAATTCGCAAACCATTGCAAAATAATATCAACAGCTGACTTGAATTAATTAAGCTTTTGTATAGTAAAATATGAATTAGTAAATTTATTTCTCTTAAATAAAAACAAATTTAAATAACCATTAAGAGCACATGAGGACGACAACGAAAATCAATTAATTTATTGAAAATTAACTACAACAAAGTATTACGTGTAGATGTACTAAATATTTATTGTTTTCTTAAGTTATGTGTTCGAATGAATGAAAGCAGAAATTCTTTGTTAAATGAAGAATTTTTTGTTTAACACAAACTACAAAAGTACCGCCACGCCATCAATTGCCTCTACAACGACAGCACAACATCTGCAGTATTCCTATAGGGAGTTAGGTAGCAAGCACAGTTCAACGAGAATATCCCAACAAAAAAGATCAGTCATGTATAGCCGAGACTGGAGATCAGCGTTGCGGACGCCGCCGACCTATCGAATTGGCAATAGA
The DNA here is from genome assembly GCA_014635995.1 of Sarcophaga peregrina. Taxonomy (NCBI): domain Eukaryota; kingdom Metazoa; phylum Arthropoda; class Insecta; order Diptera; family Sarcophagidae; genus Sarcophaga; species Sarcophaga peregrina. Next base: position 90,603,441 of record CM025792.1, on the reverse strand, counting down.
ACAGTGCGTTTCAATTACCACATAGCAATGCTGATAGGTGGCGTATGTACTCTATTTATAATATTTTATTATATACGTGGAAGTACGTCCACGTCGGATGCGGCTTGGCTGAAAAATTATGCTAGTTCTACAAGCGGGCACCGAGGCGGCGGTATTGGCAGTAATAGTATTGTCAGTAGTCGAACGTTGATAGACGATGAATTCTCTTCCTACAATAGTACATACCCTTTAACTTTACCAGTTGTGGGGAGACCTGGAATGGTAACATATCGTATTGCTATGGTTGCTGATTTGGATACAAATTCAAAATTTGATGATAATGGTGCTACAGTGTGGCGAAGTTATCTAAAAAAAGGTCATTTATCTTACATAAGTTCAAAAGATGAAATTACTATAACGTGGGATTCTGGAGAACCAACGGCATTAGAATCAAGCTTTTCTCTTAAAGGTCGTGGAATGGAACTTTCTGAGCTGGTAACGTTTAATGGTAAAATACTAAGTTTTGATGATCGAACTGGTTTGGTCTATGATATAACAAACAACGATAAACCAATTCCATGGTTAATACTACTTGATGGCAATGGCCATAATGCAAAGGGATTTAAATCCGAATGGGCGACAGTTAAAGACCGTCTATTATACGTGGGCTCGATGGGAAAAGAATGGACAACAGGAACAGGAGAATTTGAAAATGAAAATCCCATGTATGTTAAAGTAATATCACCCGCTGGTTCGGTGAAATCCATAGATTGGTCCTATAATTATAAAAGACTGCGACAGGAGTCATCACAAATAGCATGGCCAGGTTATATGATTCATGAGAGCGGCGTTTGGTCATCAGTTCATAGGAAATGGTTTTTCTTGCCACGAAGATGTTCGAAGGAAAAGTAAGTAACGGCAATGGCACAGTGAGACATAAGGTGTTATTTTTTTATGAATTTATTCACTTTATACGATTGCTATTATTTTTGCCCTCTTAATTCCGATTGGTTCAGCTATCAGTTAATTTAACATTTGTCTAACTTTGTAGGTACAATGAGACCCGTGATGAGCATATGGGTTGTAATTTATTAATAACAGCGGATGAGGATTTTAATAAAATTGATACAGTGCCATTAAATTTTCCTAATACTCAACCAACACATGGATTTTCTTCGTTTAAATTTATTCCCGGTATGGATGATCGTGTAATTGTTGCATTGAGGACTGAAGAACTAAATGGAAAAACGACAACATTTATAACAGCATTTGATATAGAGGGGAAAATTTTATACGCTGAACAACATATAGAAACAGATCTAAAATATGAAGGATTCGAATTTATTTAGTAAACATTTTATTTTAAAATATACATACATATGTTTGGAAATGTATTGTATGTATATTTTCCTGTGTTGTACCTTTTTAAGAAAGTGTTTGTAAATATAAGTTTTATTCACTATGTGATTTGATTTGCTTTAAACGAAATAATGTAAACGAAAATCTGATTCCAGGAGATATTAATAAAATGAAAATTGATGTTCCGATAAGGCATCTCTAAGAAACAATTGCGCCAATAACATCAAATTAGTTACGTATGTATGTTAAATCGTAAGTATTTTTTCAAAGAAAACAATAAATGATTTATTTTTTTTTTTAATTACAATATAAGTTTTATTTTTACATGCATCTGATAATATACGTAGCTATCATTTTTCTTCGAATATAGCTATAGCAAAAATTTTAAATCTATACTGTCTTGCAACTACAATAAATAAAAAATGTTTAAATGTTAATAATGTATAAAAAATAATTGAAACACATTTTTTCAGATGTTCAGTTAACCTGCATTAAAAAAGTTATTTTTATTGTATTATAAGTCAACGATGTATGTCGAAGAATTGATTATTTCAATTCACAAAAAATATATATAAAAAGTTTAATCTTCATTTAAATAAAATAAAATGAGTGCAATTGATAGGAAATATTACTGCCTTGGAAATAATCACTTTACAATATTTTCTCATTGAATGAGATCTTTAATAAATACGCGCGCTTTATCTTCACAATAAAAAAAAAAATAATTGTAAGTTTTCTCTTTTTCTAAAAAAAAAAATAAAATTAAATTAAAAACGATATGCTGAAATATAAGAAAAAACCAAGGACTTTTTAAATTGAATAAAGTCTTAAGTAAAATTTATAATACAATACAAAATTTCTTTTTAACTAATTTTTTTTTTGTTTTTTTTTTGGAATATTGTTACATATAATGTATTGTTACATAATATGTAATTGTTACATATATAACCCAAAGCGTGCAATTACTTAAATTTTGTCGGTTCCTCTTTTCATAATAAATATACATTAAAAAGAAAATTACAATAAAATATGTTATAAATTAAAATGTTTGCTTGTTTAATTTTAAGTAGTTCTCGCAAATTTTAAAATAAATGGACAGATAATGGGTTAAAATATCATTCAAAAATTATTAACCCAGTTCGCGAAAAATCTTAAAAGATTGATTTTAACTAAAGTATTAAATTTTTTCATTTAGCAAATGTGATATAGGGAGTAGAGTGAAAGCTTTAGTCCATGTTTCGTTATTATGAGCCAAATTTAAAAGATGATGGTACAGTTTGTTGAGTAAATGCGAAGCCACCACGTTTTTCAATTAATTTCGATTCCTTTGCAGCTTTACGTTGATCAGCAGTGACAACAATTTCCTGCAAAGCCTTGGCTTGTTCTGTTGTTAAGCCAGATGTGAGTACAGCGTACCAGGCTTGATCTTGAGCAGATAAAGCTAGTGGAAAACATAAGAGTTTAAGTGATTGTTGTAAAACAAAAAAAGTATAGTTTGTTGGTATTTACCTGCAATAACTTCTTTGAAAGTTACATATTCATCTACAGCATTTTCGTCTTCTTCTTCATCAAGAGGTGTTGTAAATCCTTCTAGGGCAGTTTCATTAAGGTTGTCAATGGACTCTACTTCTTCCTCATCATCAGACTCTTCGTCATCGTCTTTGATAACAGCCTTCATTTCGAATCCAGCTTCAGCAGCTTTCGTTTTACTGAATTCAGCAATTTGTTCCAAATAATCCGGAGCGAATTCATCAATTTCATCTTCGTCACTGGATAACGCCTCTAATTAATTTTTAGTATAGAAAATTATTTAAATTAGTAAATTTTTGTATTTAAATATATGTATGATACCATTAACTACCTTCACAATCGTCATTTTCCTCTTCTTCCTCCTCCTCTTCTTCTTGAGCGCGAGATTCGTAGGCACGTTTCAAGCCATCGAACAATAAAACTAATGATGGTATGATCTTATCAGAAACTTCACTCAAAACAGGAGGTTTAGCATCGCCTAACGAAATGAGAGTGCACAAACCGAGAACACATAATTTACGATCGTGAATTCTAAAAATAAACAGTAATTGTATCATTGTTAGTAAAACAAAATGATTATATTTAATATATCTTATTTATAGTTACCCTAAGAAACAGTCAGTGTCAAGTAACCACTGTTTAATGAAATGTGATGAAATTGGTTCTCCGTTCGGTTGAGGCATTTTATCCAATATGGAAAGTAGTAATTGTGGATTATAATAAAGTGCAGCAATGACAACCTTTATTTAATAGAAAAAAAATCAACATTTGATAGAGTATACATTAGCTTTATAACTATAAAACTAATTCAATACCTGTAGGCACATTGTACGTAATTCGGATGATTGAACTTCTCGTGTTAGACGGGATAAAGCCAATTCCACAAACATAGGTATAACAGAATCTATTTGTCCTTTGCATTGTAAAATAATAACCTCTAAAAGCTTAGCAGCGTGACATTCGGGATCTTCGCCTGGAGTGCTTGTTAACATCTAATTTTAAAAAGTTTAGATTAAATTTAGTATTTATTTGAATTTTCTTCAAAATAGACTTACGGATTTACACATATCGTACATGGCCAACAAGCGGTTTGGATTCGAAAGGAAAGCAGGTGTATCAACGGTTACGTAGTTATGTAAAGCTGGCATCATATCAATAAAATAATCAATTCCGTCCTTTTTGAAAACCTGATAAATAAGTTCTAACATTTGCCACATTTCGGGTGAAATAGACTTTGATGTTAAATCATAGACCAGCGAAAATGTTTCTTCATAGAAATCTGTTATATTATTTTGGAATATATGTCCCACAACATTTATAACAATAGGATGCAAATTATTCATTACTTCAGGATGTTCTTCCATAACTGTAAGTAATGTTTCAATCGTATTCAACAAGCCCATGGCGGTTATGGCCTTCTCATCACCACCATCTTCTGACTCCAGAACTTGACTGAAAGTGGTGGCCAAATGTTGGCATATTTCCATGGCCACTGGTAATAATTGTTCTGAGAATGTACATACGATTTTTTGCAATACATTAGTCAAATCCTCATTTTCTGTTTCTCGTATAATAGTTAACAATTCTTTTGTAATCTCTTTAATTTGACCCTCGCAGTATGGAGCTGCGGCATCTTGCGAGCTAAGGAACATTTGCAAACCCATTGCGGCTTCAACTTTAACTGGTAACTCCTTGTCGTTAAGTAGACAATTGGTTGTTAAACGCATAATTTCACCTAAGATTTGAGGATTTTTCAATTGAATGTCACAGAAATAGTGAAGCACCCAACAGGCACGAGCGCGCATATGACCTGCTGGATTTTGGAATTCCGGAAATACATAAGTAGTCAACATATTTTCAACTTGATCACGATATACGCGTTTTTTCAATAAAACATCGGCTAAAGTACCAATCATATGCAATGCACCGTCCTTCTGTTTATTGTCGGCATTTGGTGAAGTTATAATCTTAAATCAAATTATTGTTATTATTATTATTGAACTGAATTGTTTATGCTAAACTAGTTAATTATATCGTTCTAATAATTGATAACTTACCTGCATAATTATATTCATGGCCTTTGGTAAAATACCTTTGCGTTTTTTACAGCATGAATGGAGTAAGGACTGAGCAGCAGGAACTGGTGTAGCATAATCTTCAAAAATGTCTACAATAATTACAATAGGGATATTTTATATTAGATTTTTTGTGCATAACAAAAATTTACATTTGTAATAAGTACAATAGCATCTCTCCTGTATATATGTAAATTTTTAAAAAATTTATTTAATGTTGGAAAATTTTTATTTAAACAAAATAAGATAAATAAAAACATTAATATTCTGCATGTATATATATGTAATAACAATTAATTTGTATGTGCATACATTCACATGAATACAATCAACCGATAGTTGGTTGATTAAAGTACAATCAAGAAATGGAATTTTTATCTTAATGTACATAAAATTATGGGTTTTGAATGCTGTACTTAGTAAGAAAAAGTAAAAATTGTCTATTTTGTGCTCAAATTGTTCAACGTCAAAGCCCATCCAAAGTGATATTCTGTTACAGAAATATCACTTATAGAGGATTTTACTATATAAAAACGTCAACAATAAGTTTGATAGTTTTATAGAAATGTCAAGTTCCAGACCGACAGTATAAATTAATAATTAATCATTTTTCAAACATACAACATACCAAATTTCAGTTTAATATATTCGTGGGGATCTGTTTCCCATAGTTCTTGATCTTGATCCGAAAAAGACATGATGGGAAATATAACGTCTTGGATAATAGCTACCATATGGGGTTTTATCAATTTCCAAGAGTAGGCGTGACTTACACTGAAATTGTAAAAAAGTTAATGAACTTCTATTTCGACGGATATGTGGAAATAAAATTACTTACGCATTTTTAATATAAGTCAAATTATCGGTTAAAACTCGTGGTGAAACATAAATGCGATTTCGGTATTGATCCAATATTTTAAGCAAAACATCTAAAACGCCTTGAGTAAATGTTGGTAAGTACCATTCGGCAAACTTTTGATATTTTTCACTAACAACACTACGCGGACTGCCATAGCTATATAAAGATTTTAGAATTTTATATCCCATTGTTTAATAAATATTTTACTATTTACGTACCGTTCAAACATGCGTACCATAATGTGTAGAGCCCATTTTTTAGTTTTCCACCAGGGAAATTCAGGTTTTTCATCATCTTCTAAATGGGAACAGTCTGGTACTGGGCTGTCGGCAATTTGACGACAAATCTCCATCCATTGTGAGAACATTTCCTTTGTTATTAACTCCAAAGGTAAACTGAATTGTGTCAATGCGTAGTAAATTTTTAAGATTTGCTTTTGCATTAGCACTGATTGTTCAGTTTGATTATTCATCAATGTTAACATAAGTTGATAGATCATGGGCAACAAAAGATTCATTGCTTCATTAAGTGGACCACGTTCTTCAGCACGTTTATATTCATAAGTCTTAACTAATTGGTACATTGTAACCAAAGCACCATTCCATCCACTAATATCAGGATTTTGTAAATAAATGCTAATGTTGTCAACCACCTGTGGCCAACGTCCAGGAAAATCGTGTTTAATAATATGATTTACACAGACGGATAATTGCACTCTAAAAATTGCCAATACTTAACTAGAATTCAATTAAATTTTAAACTTTCAAGATAATACCTAATAATTTCGGGTGCATGAACAATAGCATCAACAATAGAGTTACGGATCATAGCACGATCCTGCTCATGGATAGAAAATGGTAATGGTTCACCGGGTGAAGCTTCATGGTCAGCCCAGCTGCTAGAAATCATATTTTTCATATATACAGCACCAGCCTGTCGCACCGGTTGGTCGACCGTATTTTGCATAACGATTTGCAGAATTGTTGGTACAAATCCAATAATTTTATGAATCTTAAATTAAAAAAAAAGATACATATATGTGTGTGGTTAATTAGTTGTAATTTAAGAGATCAACAAACATGCGGGAAATTGTGAAAAAAAAAAGAAAAAAACATTTTAGTATGATTCATTGTACAAAAACGTTCTTGATGAGGCCTAATCATTTTAATTTTTTTTTTGTATACAATAGAGAATACATAAAAGAAAATGTTTATTAGTACAATACAATGTTAGTATTGAAGTAATGTATGTTGTTGTTGCATTAATTATTTTTAGGAAATACTTTAACCACGTGCTGCTTGGTTAAATTTGTATCAATTGTATTTATTATTTTTGTATGTACAATTGTTTAAATATTCCTCATAATTGTTCGTAAAAAGGTAAGGTTAATGAATCAAGACAGAATATTTTTAATTAATTGAGCGGCAACTGATTTAAATATTTTCTGCCACGCCTTGTTTGAAGTGAAATAAAAAATGAACTATTATGTTGTCTTCTAAAGCCTTTTCTAAATATGCTGAATGTATATAATCACCAAATGTTATAAAATATTTTATAGCATTTTAAATATATTTTTTAATCCTTCCGAAATGGACAAAATAGTATATTCAGTGAGCGTCAAAAGAAAGTGTACAATATGGTTAAAATTCTAACAATCAACAAACTCAACTTTTACCACTTGTAGGGAGAATGCCTGAAAAAATTTCAATTTTAAAAACTGACAATGTAACAATTTTAAAATACAAAAAACGATCATTTAATAAAGTATAGTTTTTTATGTACACTTTCTTTTGACGCTTACTGTATACTGCTTTGGTTGTAAAATTATTAAAATACTTAAATATGTAGTTTAAGTAAACAGTAAAAAATAATAAAGCAGATTCGGGAACATGGGTAGTGCTGTGAGAAATGTCTGCAGATAATGAAAACTCGGTAAAGTCCCGAAGCTGCTCTAATGCCTAACAAAAAACGAAGTGGTAATTGGCGTCTCTCTATCGGAATATACATAATAGTTTTTATAAAAGCTGTTTTGTCTACACACATATCGACTCCTCCGTTCTGTAATATTCTAAGTCGAAAAAGTGTGTTTTGAGTTATGAGCTCTCACGCAACATATGACTATATGGGTCTTCAAAGTAGATTTTTCCCTAAAACTTCGGAACGCATCGGCGCATCTTAACCAAATTTTGAGAGTATTGAAGAACTTAGAATTTTAAAATTAAGAACATTAAAAACGTTCTAAGTACACTTAATGTTATAGAATGGAGGCGTCGATATAGAAGGTTATAAAAACTTTTTTTAATTCTCCGGCAATCACGATGCCTAGAAACTATTCGTGTTATTTTTTTTTGCACTTTAGGGTCATAAAATAAAATGAAAAATATGTCATTATAACAAAAAATACCCTCAGAAATCTGTTTAGCAGACTTATAGATTATAAAAACTGAAGATTCCATTTATTCCTATTTATTTTTTGGACAATGAACTTTATAATACGCCAATATAGCAAAAAATAAATTTAGAAATTTATTGTATATAAAAATAGTATTTACGTAACTTTACAAAATATTAGTGCCTAAATTTTGGTCATATCTTAGATAAATTTACTGTTGTCTAACAAAGTGCTATTTTTCAAATCCATAAAATCGCCAAATGACAACATTGACAAATGTCAAACTTTATTTTCTTTTCTAATTATATTTTGCAAATTTTCTTTCACTTTCTTCTTTTGCAAATTCGCATACTTTTTCCGATGAACAAAAGAATAAAGAATGATAACGTTAATAAGCATAGAAACGATATACAAGAAATGCTCTTAATAAAGCAATTAAATCAGATTTTCCTTAAAGTATAATTGACCCTTAAACTTCTCCAGATAAATTCTTTATTTTCATTCGTAGATGTATTAGTATAACCTTCAGACGATTTAATTTAAACAATTCTTGAAGGCATATACTATTTTTTTTGTTAAAAGCACATGTTTCTTATAGATGCCATTTAAAGCAGAACAAAAAGCAGCCTCAAATTGAACACTCACTCCCACAAAGTAAAGTCATCCGTCATTCAGGCGGCATTGTATATTGTTATTTTGTGTAAAGTACACAAAATCAATTGAAATTATGTACAATTTCGAGGTAAGAGTATTATTTTTACAATAATTGTACTAACCTGTGTCAATTGTTCTTCTGCCGCCTTCCTCTGTTCAGGATTAGGATCAATTGTTGCACGCAACAATTCTGTTAATTTTTGGGGATCCATATTTTATTCAGTTGTACTTTTCTGTAGTAAATAAATAACACTGTAGCTTAACTACACAATTTCCGTATAATTATTTAAATTTAATGATTAATAGAAGTTCAAACAATTCGCGAAAATTAGGAAAAAATATGAATCGTACAGCGACACAACGGGAAAACGTGTTAGCACCCGCGAGCGGTGAATAATCAAGCCGACCGATACCAAATCAGCGGCGTAATAACGCCGCTAATATTCTTAAATAATTAACGCCGATGCTGTCGCTGAAGATAAACAATTATTAATTTAGATTTTGAAATGTTTATAATCATAATATATAAATAATACTTATTTATTTTTTTATTAATAATAATGAAAAATGAATATCTCATTAATTTAAAAACATTAATTTGGTTTCCTAAAAAAACATAAGTATGTAAGAAAATTAATTTTCGAGCTTTGTATTTGATAATGTTATCATTGCAGTATGCATGTTTGGTGTATTTAAACGATAATTAATCTGGCAGTATTCGGCTCACTCAATAAAACGGAATCCCATTGATCAGGTTATATTTGTAGAACTTAAGCAGTAAAAATATTTTTAATGTGAAATTATTTTTGTCGCATCGAAGTAAAAACTTTAACTTTACATGTCCAATATTCGGTAAAAGTGAACTGTTACAAGTGAAATTCTTTAGTTATACTAAAAGAAAGTGTAAATTTGCGATAAGTAAAAAAGAATTAATTGCTTCACTTGTGACGTGCATAACACAAACAATATACACGAAAAAAATGGCGCCTACTACCTGCTAAAAATAATACAAGTAAAACACAAAAATATACGCTCGAAAAAGTTATCATTAATAATAAAGGTGAATAAATACAAAAACATAAAATTGTTTTGGAATTAATGCTTACAAATAAACATAACCTCAAAGTGGAACAAAAAGAAAATGTCAGAAAGCGCAGGGGACACCTCAAATAACGCCTTGGTGGTAATAAGTAGTGAAAAGACTAATACCCCCATTGGATTATCAAAAAGTGCAGCCAGTGTGGTTGGTGATAAGCCACGTATTATTTGTAATGAATTAATTTTTAATCCAAATAAAAGCAAATCAATGGAAAAGCTAGACGAGTTATCGTCATTGGAATTAGAGATTGCCAAGTTGCATCATGCGGACGATACTAATATGGAAACCCTGCTCTCATCATCTAGTTCACATGTGGAGCCAGGTTCAGCTCGCGTGAAGATTATTTCTGGCACCCAAGAAAGCGACTTATCTAACGGTCAACATACAAGCAATATACTACGATGTAATGAGTCTAACCTTGAAGTTAAACTCGATGTTATAACATCTGGCGAGACTGCATTGGAGCATGAAGATCTAATAGCGGTTCTTAAAGGGCTTGACGGTACTGGGGATGAATCACACAACGATACTTCAGAAGTTTCAATTTTAGAAGAAGGCGTTACAATAGAGGGGGAAGGCGAATACCAAATAATGGAAGTTGTTGATGAAGACTCAAATACTGCCGCCGATGAAGTCCCTAAGCATGATGGAAATGTTGCTACTCAAACTTTGAATAAAACTAAAACGTTTGGATCCACGTCATTAACAGCTCAAGAGGAACGCGCGTTGGCATTGGAACAAATGGAAGGATTAAAGAATAAACAACGCCGTCGTAAGCAAGAGATTAATCCCATAAAGCAAGTTGATCCAGCTTTAGATTTAATTTCATCTTTAGAGGCCGATTGGAGTGAAAACGATGAAGACGCTGTAATGGAAAAAATGAAATGTGAGCCTAAAACCAACTTACAATATAAAACTATAAAATCAGCGGCAGCATCATCATCCCACTCAAACATTGATATCAAATCAAAGTCGCCTTTAATAACCAGCGTTGTTGTAATACCTTCATCATCCACATCTACTACTATTGCAACCGGAAAAACAAACGTGCCTGGTAACAACGATATTGTTAGTTCCACTGAAGAGAAACAAATGTCGCCACATGATGGTATTATTGAGACTAAAATGGAAGAAGATACTCAAGTTGTACAATCGCAAAGTGGTATGTACTTTTCTTTTTTTTAAAATTTCAAATTCTGTTTAATCCTATACTAAAGCGGTGTATTTTTTGTTATAATCATAAATCATTTTTTAAATATCGTTTTTAATGTCAATTACCACAGGATTTATTTGATTTTTTTAAATAATTTTTTTTACAGGCTTCCGAAGAACTCGTATTATTAAACGTAAAATTATTTGGGATCCTGATGCTCCAGAGACAACATTTTCGTATGCAAAACTTGTGAAGACTAATAATACTAAATCAAAAACTAAAACTGATTCAATACCATCGACTACAATTACCAAGGGATCTACAACTATAACACCAATTAAAAAGGAAACACCCATCAGTTCAACTGCAACAACAAAAAAGACGTCTCGGCCAACAACACCAAAAGCTAAGAAATCCCCAGTTGATTTAAATTCAGAGAAAATCAACAATGTGAAATCGGATAACAACAGTCTAATAAAGACGGATGTAAATACTGAAGATGAAAAGTTAAATACCAAACCGATACCTGAGGAAGATACTAATAAATTAGAGCCAGCTTCAGATGTAAAAGTCACGACAACGCCGCCTAAGAAGCGTTCACAAACTCCAGTTACAAACGGCCCTGGTTCGGGTGCTGCACATAAGAAAAAGAAAAATTCTGAACTTGAGCGTTTAATGGGCGATGAAGGTGCCGTGAATATGCTTAATTCATTGGAGAAATTTGAAGCCGCTTTAGGATCAAGTGAAACAAAGCCATCTAGACCTATGATGAGAAGTCGAGCAGCCACCATATGTGAAAAAGTTTGTATTAAAAAAAAAAAAAAAATTATATTCAGTGTTTGTAATATAAATCTGATCATTTTATTATTTCAGTTACCGCGGAAACAAACACCACCTCCAGTTCGAACTTCTCCTCCCACCGGAAGTAATCAACAAAACAGTAAAAATAAACGTAACCCTAAATCACGTGCTTCGGCCACTTGGGACTATGTATATAAGAAAAAGAAACAAGATTTTGATGATTCTTTGATTATAAGACGACGTTCAAACAGTTCATATTCGAGTACGACTTCACAAAATCGTTTAAGCTTAGATGGCCAGCCGCAATCAGCCAATCCAAACGAAACTTCTTCAAAATCTAATGACTCAAAAACTTTACCCGCCTCCACAAGTGAAAATGACTCTCCAAAAAGTCCTCCCTCTTCTTCGAGCCACAACAAGAGCTCTGGAAGCTCTAAGAATAATTCATCTCTACCTGCTGGTAAAACATTTGAATTTGCTAAACCTGAAAATAAAAAATCCCAAAAACGTACAAAAAGCCCAGCTGCAACTTTGCCTACTGATATGAAAAAAGCTGCACCGGTCGCAAATAGGCGCAATGTTCGTAGTCCAGCCAATTCAAATGAAGATAAGGACAATGCCAAATCATCAACAAAATCTCCTACGACATCTAATACAAAAGAAAAAAAAGAATCAACAGCATCAACGAATGTAGTGTCTGATGTCGTTGTTAAGAAATCCTCCAAAGTTGCTCAAATACTTTTCAGCACTAATAAAGCAAAACTAAACAATACATTTACTATACAGGTTGGTAACATACAATTCTTTGTCTAATTCATATTAACATAAAATTATATATTTTCAAAATTTAGATGTTAAACAAACTGGTAGACATTCTTGGCAAATTAGCTTCAGATCCTGACTGCCACGTTGTTGTAATGGGTACAAGTGATGCACATTTTTGTCAAGGTGTTGATGTAACAGATTTAACAACAATTGCGGCTGAAAAACGTAAAACCTATGCTACGAACTTGGCGACTGCTGTTAAGTAAGTAACATTATTAACTCGCTTTTTAATTAATAAAATTCATCTTACATATTTAATTATTTATTATTATTTTTTTTTGTTAGAAATTATCTAAAAACCCTGGCTACCTATCCGAAACCCTTAATAGCTGGAGTTATGGGTAATCTTATGAATTTAGGTGTTGTACAACTGGCAATGTTTGATATTGTAATTGCAAGTGATAAAAGCACATTTGAAACGCCATATGTAAAAATGGGGCAAATACCAGAAGGTTATTGCATTTGGCATAATATGAATAAAATTCGAGGATCTTTTGTAAGTACATATTAGACTTGTAAAACTATTTCAAATGATTATTATTGTATTAATATCTAATATATTGCAAATGCGTTATAGAAAACAAAGCTATTTTGGTTATGTGAAAAAGTACAATCTACGGAAGCTGCCTTGGCTGGTCTGGTAAATAAATTGACTTCCAGCAATAAGGTTAATGATGATGCTTTTAATACCGCTAAACGAATTGCATCTTTATCAAGTGAGGTAAGTGAACCAGACAACATTTCATTACAATTTTCATTTCCATTATTCAATTTAGGTATTCTAAAAGAAATTGATTTTTTCTACCATACATTGTATTCTAACCTATAACCATTTTTAGTCTTATAGTGCTATGAAGACAACTGTTATAAACAGTCACTTGGATGTAATAGAGAACTCTTTAGATGATGAATTTGATTCAATTATAAAGCAATGGACAACGAGTGAATGCTTGGATAATATAAAAAAGTATATTGAACAAGGTCATTTTTAATTCCTTTTTTTTAGGCTTTTTATTGTGTTTTATTTAAAATTATATTAATTTTAGTATTAATTATTAAAATATTCATATTACATATCAATTATGTATGTTTACTTTATAAAATTACTTTTGTCTTTATTCATTTGTCAGTTTTTTCTTTTTTCTTTTTAATTATAAAACATTTCGTTTTCTGAATTGAAGTTTTAATTTATAATTTACTTTTTATTATTGCATCTGTACAATTTTTAAACAAATAAAATGTTGAATATTTCCATTTAATTTTTAAAATAAGTAAAAAGAGTTAGCATATAGTCATTTTTAAAAACACTTTTTGACAGAGACAAGTTGAAAGGATTAAAGACTTAATTCAAAAAATGTTAAAAGAAAAATATACAAATTTACCTTACCTGTACATTTTCGTGTATCCGAATAAAAATAAAAAAATGATTTGATTAATTTTAAGAAAATTTTAATTCCTCTTTTACTACTACAAAAGAAAAATGAAAGCAGATATCTAACAATATAATTTTAGTTTTTAATTCCAAATCTAATGTAAAGGGAATAAATATGTTTTTAAGATTTTAAAGCTATCGTTATAGCTACAAAAATTGCTGTTTGTTTGACTTTTTAATAAGTTAACGTGTAATTCTAAAAATTTTAAATTATCTGGCCCCCTATACTCAAAGGTCTTATTGTTATTGATAATAAACATTCTAACCTGAGTGTATTTCGTTTTCTACCTTATTTATGTCTGATTTCATTGTGTTTATGATCATTTCAATCTTTTGTATATCTAATGTGATTTTCTCTAAACTTGCAGCAACATTGCGCATATGTTCACGATCTATTTGAACTTCTAAATCACGGCACTCTTTAGTCGTTTGACCGGTAAGTGAGACCAAATCACAGATTTCGTTACAGGATGCATGTAAAGAGGCTAACAGTTTATATGCTTGTTTCGCATGTAAATCGTGTTTGGCACTTTGGAATAATAGATCATCGGTGTAATTGAATTGCCTTTGCAATTGGGCAGCAACAGAATTAAGTTGTTTTTGTAAATCTTTGGTGTCATCTAAAATCTTGTAGATGTCAGTGCGTTGTTTACGTATATTACCAATAAATTCATATATACGCCTGGTATATTCCTTTCGAGAAGCCACACCAGTGGAGGCTTTTTTTAATTCTTCCGCTAATAGAGCGTGACTATGAGTTTTTTCTTTCAATAGAATTTCCAACTCTTGGATATTTGCTCTTAGTTTATGTATACTTTGTAGATTTTTTGATTGTCTAATTTTTTGTAGTTCCTCAATTTGTTGCAGAGCTGGATTTCTATGTAATTGCCATTGATTTTCTACAGCTAAACGTCTTTCTCGTGTCTTTTCTATCAATCCTTCCAATTTGTTTATATTTTCTGTTGGATTTTCCAAAATTAAAGCTGTGCGTTCATGAATTTTACTGCTATTTTTCAGAGTGTCAATTTCTATCTCCATCTCCGTATGTTGCTGGCGTATTAGAATAAGTTCAGTATTAGCTTTTTGACGCTCTTCTACTTTCTCATTATTTGACAATTTCAATGATTCCACTTCTTCAGTTAGCTTTTCTATAGGACTTTTAACCGTATTTTCCGTTTTATCCTTTTCAGTAGCTTGTCCCTCTGGCATGCTTTGCAAGGATTTAAAGGGCGAATGGATTATGGTCTGTACAGGGCGTGCTAAGGACAGTCGCACATTATCCAAAGATTCTGTTGGCGCATAGACATCAATTGCATTTTTATGCAAAACAGAACTCACCAAGTCGTAGTCACCTAAACTGATTTGTTGGAATATATTTGGAATTTGGTACGTAATTATTGAGACTTCATCTTTTGGTGAGGCCGTTGAATGGGGAATGTTTAGATTCAATTGAGGAAGAAATTCAATATTAAGACAACTACTGCCATAATTCTTTCGATTGCCCACACCTCGGCAATACTGTGGCACCCACGGCAATTTCAGTTCCATCGATATTTTCCTTCGTATGTCTTTCATCAACATATTGAAATCATCTTTATCTTCTTGCTGGGTATTATCAAAACTACCGATTTGCTCTTTTGGCAATTGTTCTATTAAAAACATAAACAGCCGCCTTATGTCCACAACATTTGGATAAAGGAATGTCTGATAGCCAATATCACCTCTATAACCACAGGCACTACATAATTCCGCTAGGCTGGTGGCAACTGTAAACCGTTGCGCCATATTTTCGGGCAATGATTTTGGAAGAACTGCATCGGATTTTATTTCTTGCAAACATTTTGATACGGCCCTTACCAAAAGGTCAGGTGTAAAGTGGTTGAGATTGAATATCTCACTGTCGTCATCCACCTCCACTTTGCAACCGATTTGTTTCAGCGAATGTATAATTATTTTATCGACTTCATCCATTTTTTTTCTTTTCTTTTGTTGATAAATATTATTTTATTTTGTAAACGAATTGAATTGTTTATAAATTTCTAGTTCTGCAGTGGCACTATTATTTATTTCATCTCAATATTTAACTTTGTTTTAACAGCTGTTTTCCCCAGAGAAAATCTTTGTCACACGGTTGTATAGAAACGTAGTATTAATAGGAGTTCTGAAAATAACCGTTAACAATAAATTTTTAAATTGTTATTAAATAACAGATTTAATAACATTATCCACTTGAGTTTCTTGCAAAGCTTAAATATTAATTTAATAAATCACTAATTTCAATTGTATTCGAATTGTGTTTTAAACTTAAGAAGTGGATGACAATAGAGGACGTGTACTTGTCAAATGGGACAAGTATAATTCTCGCAGGTCAAGTTGACCCATTGTACAAAGCGTCCTTGAGATGAGGGGATAAATGGAGTGGATAGAAAAAAGGAGAGGTAGAGACATGGAATTCAAACCCTCAAAAAAGCCCCAGCCAAGGTTATTTCACCTCAATCTACTAAGGGTTGAGCAGTTACAGATAAGGTGCTCGATAGTCTCCAATTCCTCCTCATTGCAACATATCCTGAAATAGTCCGGCTGGGATCTGGGTCCGTTGTCAACGACCTAATGTCGCAGTGCCCTGTAATAAATCTAATAACTAGCCTTAAACTGGCTTTATCCAAGTCCAGCAGCCAATCTGCTCTTACAATATCTATAACAGGCCATAGACACCAAGAAACATAATAACCCTATCCATTCCGTCTACGCTTCTGCTCTTCCCCCTCGACCCGTCCATTGATGAGGCCGTAGAGGTGCCACATTAGGGGATCAGGACCAAGTACTAAATCGCCCTCAGAAAGCGAACCTAACCTAACGAGAGCATCCGTTGTCTCATTACTGGAGTATTCCGCTATGACCCGTAATCCCCATAACAAATAGTTGCCTACACGACAATGTTTGGGAAATATGAATTGAAATTTAGTATGAGTACTATATTTGCCTCTTGAACAATTATATCAAAACGAATTGAAGTATATTTTACATTGTTTTTTTCAGTTTATGCTTCCACGACAACATCGAACGTTGTCGTGTTCTTGTTAACTTGACGGGGGTACTGTGCTGTATTTTATCGGGTTCTTTTCGAAGAACGCATTCCATCCAATCGAAATGTTAAAGTGTTTTGTTCATTAGCAAAGATGTTGTTGTTGTTGTAACAGTTTTACAGTTGTTTCCGGAAGTATCTCCCTTAAGAAAAACTTCCGGTTGATACAGCTTTCGGTGGGTTGGCAATCCTTGGTCGTCGTTCCGGAGCGTAAATCCAATTGTTGTAGGAATGTATTGGCAAAGTTGTTTTCATTGCTTATAATATTATGAAACCTTATTCTCAGGTATATATTTGTTCACAAATGTTTGCATCTTGCAACCAGCTACACTGATTTAAAACAGTGTATATACGTACGTTATCATATATTATCAAACGGCAATCGCATCTGCAATTCTCGTTTTCCTACCCCATTTTCCACATATGGATGTAAGTTTCTTCTCCCCTCTCTGAAATAATTCACTTAAACTTAAATTATTATTATAAAAATAATACTCATGATATACGCTTTTTATTGACAACTAAATACCTTTATTCGATTTTTAATTAATTTTTACAAAATATATGTGACAGACGACATTGTTATTTAAACGATAAACTACATTGTAAAAAATAATTTTTACATTAATAAATATATATGTAGGTATGTATATATGATTTCTATATATATATATATGTATGTTGTATAAATGTATGTACGTTCATTTTATTATAAATATTTTGTTTTTTTGGTGCTAGAATACTAATAGTTCTTGTTGTTGCTTTAAAAAAGAATTTATTAAAAAAACAAAAACGTTTCATATAGCAGTGATAAGTAATTGAAATGGTAAAGAATTCTTTCTTTACAGATAGTTTTTTAAGAAATAAAATATGCATTATACATAATTATTTTAAAACTTATAATTATAATAGTCACTACAATTAACTTACAGATGATCTAATTAAATTATACTTTAGGAAGAAGGGAATTTTTTCAATTATTTTTTTATGTTTCTTTTAATGGTTTATATAACATATAATATAATTTTATAAATGATTGCAAAACCAATATTTATTTTTATTGACATTTTTTAAATGCTCTTTACATCGTTGTTGTAGATTGGATTAAATCATAATTGAATTAAATTAATGTATAAAATAATATAATTATAATCTTTTGTAAAAAAAAATAATAAAAATTATTACATTTTTGGTGGGAAGAGATTATGGGGAAAGTAGACAGAAAAATATTGTATTCACGTATACGATACGATTGATTAAATGAGTCTTATACAATAATTAAATAAGTTTACAGTTGATCATATACATAATTTCGTTTGCTGTAAGTTGTATATAAAAATATATATATATAAGTTCATATGCGTGTTTTTGTGTGTATATCATCTATATGCAGTATTTTTATTATTGTTACTATTGTGTCTGTGTTTCCAAAAACAGAGAACGGGGAGAGAGAAGAAAGAGAGGCACGTGCACTTTTACCAAAAGTAAATCAGTTGCAATTCATAATTGTATGTACTATGTGATTCCTTCTAATCATCACCATCATCATCATTTTCATCATCTTCTTGAGCTAGCAAAGCACTATTGCGTGACATTTTCATATAAGCAGCACAAATGCATTCGCATACAAAACGATATTGGCTCTGCAAAGAAGAATGTTTTAATTATTTTCATATATACAGTTTGTCAAAAAAAATCTTTGCACATAGAGAAAAATTAAGAAAACTTAGAAAAATTCATTGATTTCTAATATAAACAATCAAAATTTTAAATTTTTTCAAACAGGATTTTATAAACATATGTTTTGTTAATATAATAATTAAAAAAAATTTTATAACAATGACAATATTCTAATGTAAAATATTAAAAAACAAAACCAATCCAATTTTACTGCTCTCAAAAAAATGTTTGAACACTTGATAAAATATTAACACTTATGCAATTTTTTTAAATTTATAGTGCATTTTGTGGGTTCACCTTGAGCTTCAATTAAAGCTTGCAGGCGCCTTCTCATGGATTGAATAATCTTCGAAATGTCATATTCTAATGGTATTTTTCCCCACTCTTCGTTGATGAACTTTACCAAATCGTTTTTATTTGTGGGCGATCTTTTCCCTACCTTTTTCTTTAGATGAACCCACAAATTTTCGATAGGGTTAATATCAGGACTTTGGGCAAGAGTATCAATAACTTTGGTGCAGTTGTAAAGTAACCTGGAGTGACATAAATAAGATTTATTTTAAGGATCATTATCTTGATAGTACTTGTGATTAAATTTATTCGGATTAACCGGGTCAATAAAACCAAATTTCTTGAAGCTGGCGGTCAGTTCATTTTATAAAATATCAAGATGTACTTTCTTAGTCATTATTTCATCCAAGCACCAACTCCCTTGCTAGATATATAGCCGAATACCATTACAGACAGTTTTCCAAACTTTACTGTAGGAATAAGATTTTTATTTTCTAGTGCTTTCAGAGGCTTACGCCAAACTCTTTGCGGTCCGTCATAATAATAAAGCATTATTTTCGTCTCATTTGAGAAAATAACATCGGCCCAGTACTCCGGAGTAAGTGAAATGTATTCGGTGGCAAATCTTAATTTCTTTTCGACATTTTGTGCTGACAGCAAGAGTTTTTTCCTAGTCATTCTTGAAGAATATTTGTGTTTTTGAAGAACATTTCCAATGGTTTCTTGGAAAACACGTAACCCAAAGTCTTTTTAAACTTGAAGAGCTAATCATCTCGCACTGGATTGCGGGCTATCATACACGGTTCTAATAATTTTTCTCTCAACTCGCGGCGTCATCTTTTTTGGCCTGTCTGTAGATCCCTTTAAGTCTAGTCCTCCTTCTTTTTCAGCACGGGATATAAAATTATATACAGTCCTGATGTTTAGGGAGAACATAACGGCGATTTCCTTGGCAGATTTGCCTTTGTAGTAGTTGAAATAGCTCAATTGTATAATATTTTTTGAAACTCGTTTTCCTGACGTTGTTTGTATTCAAATATAAAGACATTCAATATGCAAAGATTTTTTGACACTTCTTATATTGAGTAAACTTCTTTTGTTGTTGTTATTATTGTAATGTGTGTTACTATTAGGAAACTATTGGTGCCATATGGTCGTAGACAAGTTCAGTTATAGAATGTGTGCAAAAATAAAAAAAATATATAAACATTTTGTTTTTGGAATTCTTGAATGAAGATCAAATTTTACATTTTTTTGGTCTGTGCAAAGATTTTTTTGACAAACTGTACATACAGTAGCGAGAAAAAAAATACGCATATGTACTTTTGATTATGTTTAAATAAGCTATATTAGTTGCTATATTTATGAAATGATAATTGTTTGTTGTTTGTTTTCTCTTAATTGTTTTAATAAATAAAAAACCAAGCATACAAATTTATGTAATTTCTCTTACCACATTTTGAACCATACATGCTCTTTGATCGCGCATTGTACGTACAATATCTAAAGGATACACTGGCTCACGGGCCTCCATTAAGGCTAATGCAGTATCCATTAATATAAGCACACCAGTACGTCCAATACCAGCCGAGCAGTGAACTATCACAGGAGGATTGGCAGCACTAATACATCTTTAAATAAATAGAAAAACGATTAGCAAAAAATTAATTTTTCTTTTGTTAGCATTAAAACTAAAGTTACTCACTGATGAACACTTGTTGAAACGGGTGTTTCATCTTCTGGTGTAACACCGTTACTGGCAGCACATTTACGTTCACCCATCAATCCACCATTTTCATCTGCATCTGCATCGAGAAGACGCACCTGCTTGAGACTCTCTTCAATTTCTTGCAACAAAGTACGATTGCGTGCATTGCGAACACGTTCAACAAATTCTAAAAACAAATTTGGATCAGCCGGAACACAATGATCTGGCCAAGCCAAATATTGCATATGTTGTATGTGACGTTGTTCACCGGTGCGTTTATCGCAAAGTAAAAATTCCCGAAAAACAAAACTACCCGTTTCATCGGGTTTCTCGCTAATACATTTCACGGAGAAACCTTCGCCCAGTTGTAATTCATCACCTGTAACTGGCCAGTATTGATGGCATTTTTGTCGACCAGCTTCCATTACTGTGGTCAGCATTACTACCAAATGACTGCTCTCTTGTTGAACCATTCGCCAAAAGTCGGCTGTAGTAGATGCCAAGGGTCCTTGTGTAGCTATATAACGATTAATACCACCCGGAATTTCCATGTTTACGTAATTAGCATTTATATAATCCCCACTGGAGCAATTAACCAAAGAGACGCGGGTACAATCATATGGTGATATATCACGATAGCGATTTTTCGCTATATTTTCCGGTTTACGTGCTTCTGTTATAAGTAAATCTGGATTTTTTCGATACATCAACTCATACTGTGCTAATAATGCACCAGAAGCTAAACCATCACTTAACAACAGTAGGCTCTGGGTAAATAAAGCATCACCATCCAAAAGGTTTGAATGCGAACCAATTTCATCATTTTCTGGAACATATTGATACAACGGTTCCTCCTCTTTGAAAAATGCTTCTCTTCGGCCACCTGGCCTCATTGTTAGCAACAGTTCGCCATTACGTGTAGTGCGACATTCTTTTATCATGGTAACAACCTGTTCATGTTTAAGTCCCTGGACTTCTCGACCATTTATGAGTACCACTTCATCACCTTCTCTAACACGTGGCGTACAGCGATCAGCTGGGGTATTAGGTACAACTTTTGATACTTGTACTGGTAGGCTTAAATCGATACCACCTTTAACATTGAAACCAAAACGTCCATGTTCGTCGGCTAATAGACGAATTGTTATTAAATCACTGCCACTTTCTGGGACAGTAGAACAGCCATTAATATAGGTTGTTATAGCTGCACCAAGTTGAGTACCATTAGGACTATGAGAACCCGAACTATAAGCAGGTACTGGCGACTCAAAACGTCGGCTACACTGTTCTATATAGCCAGTATCACTATATATAAAGAGAAACGATAATTTATTAATCATGAGATTTAATTAAGCATGATTGGTGATTATACTATAAGCATATATACTTACAGCTGTATATCATATTCATCACTTTGCTGTTCCCAAGCTTTGCGTGGCATTGAATCCAATTGTTTGGAAGTTACCTTATTGTCATGATGAGGACGGTTAGTTTTCGTAATGGTTAAAATGGACGTGTGTGCTGATACAGCTATTGCGGACGGAGTTTTTCCATTATGAGAAACACTACCATTACTATCTGAAGCACTACCATTATTAGCTAACGGTGATGTGGTAGCACCACATGGCCCAATTGTTATTAAACGTTTGCTTGGTGAACGTACAAAAACTTTATGAATTTTAACACGTTGTTTTGATTCTTGTACAGCTTGCAGCTCGGTGCGTCCAGAATAATAAAATCTACTTATTAAACATATAAATATTTTAAATAAATTATAATAACCAAATATTTTGCTTCAAAATTTTATGCTAAATACTTACTTTGATCCTAAACTTAAATTAAGGAAGCGCGATAGACGATGCGGTCTTTTTAAGCGGAAGAACGAATGATGCTCTACACAAGATTTCCATAAAGCCTTTGCATGTTTGTGAGAGTTCATGCTGAAACCCAATAAAGTATCATAGCTTTCCGACTAAAACAATAGAAAGGAAATACAAGTTCAAATCAGTATCAAATATAAGAACAGTGTTATATGATTATAACTTTACTTACCGGTTCCCGTCGCAGTTGTATAAAGAAATCTTTGCGTTTAAATGAAACTTTAACCATTTTGGACCAGGAAAAAGTATTGATACGTAAAGAATTTTGAAAAACTAACAATCCTATAGCTGATACGCCTAACTGCAAATCTTTGCCATTTGAATCCTGTATTTTTCAGAAGGAAAAAGTTTGTTGTCATTATTTTTATTTATATATGTATGTAGTCTAAGTATAGTATCTATGTCCGATTTTTTTTAATACATAGAAAGATCAATTTAAAATTAAAAGAGTATCAAACATTTTTTATTTATAAACTTCCTATGTTTTAGCTTTTACGAAGAACTTGTACTATTTCTGGAAATAATTTAATGCGCTTAGACTATATAATTTCTGTTTAACATTTAATTATTCATATTAAATAAAATAGATAATATAGAACGGAGCTACACTGAGCGCCATAAGTGAGTCAACCAGCCACTATAATTTTAAATTTTCTATTATAAAAAATATACTTGTAGCGCACCAATAATTTTGCTTTTGTTTTAACATTTTATAAGTAATAACTAGAGGTGTGCACAAGACATTCTGCTAGCTTGCCCTTCACCGAATGCAATACTGTAGTGTACTCTTTTCTGTTGTTCTAAATTTTACGAGTGCTGTGAAATGTGTATTTCTCATTTATTCAATGTATACAACAGCACTCGTTTGCCTGGTTTGAAGTAACGGAACTATGATTTGTGTTGTAAGAGCATATTTTACTACTGAAGCTACACTTTCAGTATTGCCATATGAATATCAGTAGTGTAAAAAATGTAGTAGTTTAAAAAAAGGTTTTTCCCCGGAAATAAAACGTTTAAAAAAGTTATTGGCAATGCTGGCGTCGACGAAAATGTTCGGTTGCCGAGAAAAAAAAAAGAAATGCATGCTGTGACTCTCTGAAGAGTACAATATTTTTGTTGCACTCTTCACACAACTCTCTTTTATACTGTTGTACAATGGTTTACGAGTGCAGTTGTTATTTTGTACATTAACTTTGCTTTACACTTATTTATATTTGCAGCTACAATCAATATTCGGTCTTGAGAAAAATGCAATACTGTGCAATTTTATATGTCTTGTGCACATCTCTAGTAATAACTAAACGTTTTTATTTTTCGAAATTTATTCGACTATTCTCATTTACTAATGAATTATTTCAGTGGTGTTTACTCAGTTTTGGCGGTCAGTGTATATTCAGTTATTTCTTTAAATAGTGATTATTACATTATTATTAAGTTTATTTAGTAACAATATTTACCATTGCTTTATGCAAATCAATGCCATATAAATCTAAACGTTTGGCATGTTCCAAGTAATTATATTCGGCATCAGCTGGCAATTGGCCACGATGTAATTTATGCAGTTCTGATATTTTACGTTCAGCATCAGCTGTTTGGTCAGCCAATAATTGCATATTACTTAAATATCCTGTCTGATGTTCCATGGGATTGAAATCGCCCAATTCGGCTAAAACGAGAACAAAACAAAACAAAAAAACAAAAATTAAAAAATAAAATCAAATAAAACCAAATAAAATAATAACGAAAAACTTACATTGTACCGTGTAACTTGCAAGCAGACATTGTGTATTTATTGAGCATGGCAATTTGCCCAATAAAATGTTACGTTTTATTTGCAAATAAAACTGATAACGTGTATATTCCTCTTGTAAGCGACTGGGATCACTTACATAAAACTATAATTAAATGGCATAAGTATATGGAATACATATTTCTTGAACAGTTGTGTACATACCTTAACTCTAAATTCTAATAATGGAACGGCATCATTATCCCATGCGATACTATTACATTGTTTTCTAAATGGTTTCTGTGCATCAACCCACCGCTGTTGTTTACAAAAGATAAAACTTTTCATTATAATTCAATATTTTCTCTAATATATATAATAGACTTACCACAACATCGCCAGGTTTTGAGGGAAATAATAAACCAAAATAATCCCTTTCGGATAATTCGAGAAACTGATAAACTTCTTCAAGTAGATCGCCACCTTTGGCGCGTTTCTGAAATGATTAATTCATTAATTAGTAAAAGACAGGAATTCCATGAAATATTAAAAAATAATAATAATTAAAAAAAGCGAATTTAAGCACTACAGTGCACAGTGTCAAGCGGTGTGCAGCGCGTAGTGCCATACGCCTGAGGGAATCGGATTGTTGGAGACAGCGCTCGATACGTCACTCCAGAATTCTGATTACCGTCTTTCCTGACGGAAGGTACGGACTTTCGGAAAAAGGCACTGATTATATTGTGTATACCGGAAGGGCACAATGGAATGTGGGGTTCTCCAGGGCAAAGTGGTATACCCATCTTCACAGATTAGGTGTATGTACAGGTGCTGGGGTTTTCTGTAGGGAACTCGGTCTTGAACTCCACTTCAGGTTAAATAATGACTGCAGCGTTTTTCAGGCGGAGATTTTCGCAATACTGAAGGCTATTGAGGCCATAACTGGTGGCTCGTCTTCGGAATCTTACATAATCTTCGTTGACAGTCAGGCTGCCCTTAGAGCCATTGCGTCGGTCTGGTGCAAATCACGGCTTGTTCGCGAGTGTAAAGAGTCGTTGAGGAGTTTTGGGCCAGACCGTATCCGTCTATGCTGGGTTCCGGGTCACAGCGGAATACTGGGCAATGAGACGGCGGATGCCCTCGCTAGGTAAGGTTCGCTTTCAGGTGGCGATTTGACAGTTGGTCCTGACCCCCCAGTCTGCCACCTCTATGGCCTCATCGATGGATGGGTCAGGAGGGAAGAGCAGAGGCGTTGGGGGAACGGATCTGGTTGTTCTGTTTCTAGGCGTCTATGGTCTGCTGTGGACAGCAAGAGGACAGAGTGGCTGCCGGGCTTGGTTAAGGCCAGCTTAAGGTTGGTTGTCGGTTTTATCACGGGGCACTGAGAAATTAGGTCTGTTCCAGATCTCAGCCGGACTATTGCAGGGTATGTTGCGAAGAAGAGGAGTTGGTGACTATTGAACATCTCCTCTGCAACTGCCCAGACCTTGGTAGGTTGAGGTCCCTTGGCAGGGCCTTCTTTGAGAGCTTGAGTTCTGTGTTGAGAGCCGACGTTAAGGCTCTCCACAGATTCATTAGTAGCTTGGGCTGGTTGAGAGGTGCTAGGGCACTCTCAACCTCTTTTGTTTTGTGTCTGTTTCTATATATGTAATTCCTCCGTTTTTCCCATTCTCCCTCCACTTACCTACATTCCCTATATCCTCTATTTCCTTCCTCCCCTAAGGACAATGTACAATGGGTCAATTTCGACTTCCGGGTACTGTGCTTGTCTTGACCGACAGGTGCACGTCCTCTAACCTAACCTAATCACCTTCAGGATAGAAGGTATTAAATACATTTGCTTATAGATCAACGTGTTTTGAAGAATATAGCTTCGGGCCCAGTGCTATAATATCATCTGGCCTAGAAGATTTATTTACTAGACATAGTTCGGACTAATAAGAACTACTTGTTTATAACTTAATCAAGAAGTGAGCCTTATAAACAGGGTTAATTAATAAAATATCATTCTTTAAAAAAGCTGAAATCGAATTAACATTGTTTCTTATAAAGCTTTTTAGCGCTTAGCAGTTAAGTTTAGCAAGAGCAAATCAATTGTTTAGTTCCTCTCAAGATCTAGCTACAAGATTGCCCATCCGTTTGACTCATGAATTTCGATTTAAAACAAACCATCAATGGGACTAATACATAACAATTGTGTTGCATGCGTAAATTCATAGCGTTGATGATTACCCCCCTGTTTAACAACTCTAACTTTAACAACGAAAGGAAAAGTGCGTGTTTTGTGTATTTTGTAAATTATTAAAAATAAAATACAATATTTTTCATAAAAGGGGGAGTTTTAGATAAAACATTTGCAAAAGCAGCACTCATGCATTATAATTCGAATGGAAATAAAAAACCATTCATTCATACATACATAAAACCAAATACACACACACACACATATATATATATATTTGTGAAAGTTTAGTTAAATTTCAAGTTAGAAAAAATAAATATGAATGGAAGATAAGAAAGTTCATTATTCAAATGCATTCAAAGCAATCTGTATAGAGCATATTTGCAAAGATAATAAAAGTGCTTACATGTACAATGATGACTAATATTTGTGGCATAATAATATGTAGTAGTTGGCATTTAAAAACTTACCTCTATCCGAAAGGTGTGTGTAGTGTCATCGAGAAACAATATTGTAACACATTGTTGTCTTTGTTTCTTATCTCGGGCCAGTTCTGCAGATCGAGAACGATATTGTCGACTTAAATTACATAAACGAAAACGTTCAAGCATTGCAATACGCCATGTTAAAAATTAGAAATTTTTTCAATTTTCAATTTTATTACAATTTTTATTTGTTTTTGCTTTCGTCTTCCCCTGGGCTTGCTTCTTCTCTGTTAATAGTGGTTCTTCGAAAAATATTATCTTCTTTTGAATATAATACAGTGTCGCTTTCAATGTACCCCGTTGAATGTGTATTCAATATTGGTTTTCGTATTATATTTAATGTGGTGTAAACAGTATAATTAATATTGACGATTTCTTTGGATGGAATTGTTGTTATTATTTATAAAAATATAAATATATATAAATATTTTTAAATTTCAGCAAAAAAGTTGACATCAGTCTTCATCAGTATCTGAAAAGAAAAGATTAGAGTTAAAATTCCAAATGGCCATAAAATAACATTAACAAAACTGAAAACAAAATAAACCAAAAAAACTTCTACCAGCTATTGTAAAAATATGTATCCTATTCATTCAATATCTTTTGTTTGTTATTCATCCATCCGTACTTATTTTGAAATAAAAGAAAGATTTTTATTTTTAAAAATTTTTTTCTTTACATTTTATGGCTAGCAAGACTTACGTGGCATTAATACATTAATATAAATAACTTATTATAATAAATGAATTTGTCATCGATATGCAATATAATTCTTTTTATCGTTTTAGAAAAAATTTTTTTTTTAATGCATTGAAAACAATACACCCATAAAAGGTTATCATTTTCATTAAATTTCATTCACTCTATATTTGTATAATTAAAAATAATGCAATGAAGTTGTTTCAATAAAAAAAGGAACAGATCACAATCAAATATCCTGGAATCGATCCTTAATTCTATCTAGAACCGTTTATAAAACAATGTTCAATTTGCAATATCTGACTAGATTAGATTGACCTAATAGATAAGCGCCGGTGGCTAGCATTTCACTAAAATTACTAAAATATATCTCTGGCCACAAGTAATGTCTCTTGTTTTGGCATGCTTGATACTATCCTAATATATATTATAAATCTTTCTGTAAGTCTGTTTTTTTGTTTGTTAGCCAATCACGCCTGGACCGATTATCTTGAACTTTGGGATATAGATCGAACTTTTTTCGGTGCAGGATATAGGCTATAAATCTTTTTAAAATTTTGACCAAAAGGGGAGAAAAAATGGTAATAGGTAATTTTTTACGATTAGCTTGGTTAAGTTTCCCAAATAGCTATTGGAGGTATTCCGTTTCTGAAGTTGAACCAAAAGGGGTCCAAAAAGGGGGAAAGGGGCTGAAAACGGGCAAATTGAGTGCTGGTTATCTTAATCCTAATATATATGTTATAAATCTTTCTGTAAGTCTGTTTTTTTGTTTGTTTGTTAACCAATCACGCCTGAACATCTAGACCGATTTTCTTGAAATTTGGGATATTGATCGAGCTTTTGTCGGTGCAGGTTATAGGCTATAAATAACTTTTTAAAATTTTGATCCAAAGGGAAAAAATGGGACAAAGGGAGAAAAAATGGGCAAAAATTAGTACTTTATGCATAAATGATGTATTTCAAGGGTTTTAAAGGTATTTTTTTACGATTTAACTTGGTTAAGTATTCCAAATAGCTTTGAAGGTGTTCTGTTTACAAAGTTGGACCAAACGGGGTCGAAAAAGGGGAAAAGGAGCGAAAAACGGGCAAATTGCATGCATTTATATTTAGGACTTAGAGTATTCAAAAAACTGAGTTGTTTGATAAACCGGTTTCCGAATAATTTGAAAAATTGCATTTTTTCAGAAGCCGGTTTCGAAACTGGATTTTTATTTATTGTTATTTTTGTAACCCGCGCAACGCCGGGTACAATCTGCTAGTGTATATATATATGTAGTGGTATACCGAGATACTGTTAACATAGTGAATGTTTCTAGACCGATTTCTCAAATCCCAAAATTATTTGGGATATAACACTAATTGAGTTTTATTAGGGCTACAATTTGTATATATTGGGATATCTTCAGCAAATACGACATCAAAACTTTTTTGAGAACATAAGACAGATTTAGTTTTACCATTTCGTACAATCAGAAATTAAATCATAATGAAACCACATTTTGATTTTTCAATACTACTCTAGTACATAATTAATCTAATCATTGAGGCCATGACTAGGTTATTAGGTGACAGTATTTAAATTGAAGAATAATTAATCGTTTCTGTGATTATTTTAAAAATACTTTATAGTACGTATTTCTGAATAATAAAATTTTACATT
Organism: Sarcophaga peregrina; assembly: GCA_014635995.1. Lineage (NCBI taxonomy): Eukaryota > Metazoa > Arthropoda > Insecta > Diptera > Sarcophagidae > Sarcophaga > Sarcophaga peregrina. The sequence continues at coordinate 90,573,884 of CM025792.1, read as the reverse complement.
ATCTTCATCAAATTTTTACATACTCTTCAAATACTTTATCAATTGCTTTTATTTCTTTTGAAAGATTGCTTTTTTGTTTCTTTTTTTTTTAAGAACGACTTTACTTTTAAATACGTTTTAAAATGGGATAAATTGACAGCATTTAAAAAAATAATATAATTTTATTATTTTAATAATAATGGTAATGCTGAAATATAGTTAATACTGTGACTCATTTAGCTGCAATACTATTTCGCTATAAGATAGACTATAGACCTTATCCAGCAAAGAAATCAAAAGAGTAATGATTTACAAATGGTAAACCTTCTAGTAGATAAGCTAACAAAATTTCCTTTAACTCAACATATGTAATGTTAAATAATACAAATGTTTCAATAATAACAATAATATACGTACGCATGTATATAATCTTATAATGAATTTGAACTGAAAACTTGACTTAAATATAAACTCTTTTTAATTCGCTAAGATATAGGGCAATCAAATAGATAGAAACTTTAATTAGAAATAATATTATTTCCGATTTGTTAACAAAATAAAATGAATTATTAATCATTAAAACATTGGCCAGTATACAGTTTTTTATGTTACTACGCTTCATAACTATCCATATTGTTACGTAGCGGAAGTTATGGAATATTTTGTTGGTTTTCTTTCTCTTTTTTTTTTTGCCATGATAATATCATTATAAAAACACTTGTCATACCTAAAGTACACAATGAGTGGTCAGCAGACTATTATCCACCCAACAGATAGTAGAATAAATATTATATGTATGCAGTCAGTTAATACTACTTTGGTCGATAGAGCCAACTCAGTATAAACGACTATATAATGGCAAACTATAGCTATAGAGCGGTGGCTGGCTGGTCTATAACTTTTTGCTGAAGAAAAAAAAATAAACACACAGAGAACACAATAACAAATAGCACAATTCAGTAATGACGACATGGAATACTAATTAAATGCACACCCAAATAAGTAGAATAAGGCAAACAAGGCCTATTGTGTAATATAATGTAAGTGAATTTGTACTTACTTCCAAAAATACATACCTACATAGATATTACATTTACATATTAAGTAGACTTAAATAAAATAAAAAAATTCAAATATAATAACAAACAAACAAAAAAGATTCACTATTAGTTTCTTTTGCGGTTATAGATTTTTGATTTTCTTCAACTCAATGAAAACTACTAAGTTCTCTTGTAATCCTGTATTACAAATAAAGAATTTCAATGCTAAGGTTATTTTATGATATTTGTGATTAACCTTAGATGAAAAACTAAACCAAATTTAAAAACCTGAACACCTTTAACTTAGTGTAGTAAACTGTAATTATTTAAAAATTTTGGTATATTAGTGTTGATTTTCTACGTCATTTGAAAATATATTTCTAAAATTGTTTCTATTTTTATTTGTTTGCAAAAAAAAAAAAAAAGTAAAAATAATGCTCATATTTCTTAATACATAATTTCCTGTTAGTAACCAACTAAATTTAAATGAAAATTAATTATATAGTAAATATTTAAATAATATATTTTTGAAAACACTATAACAAGAAATAAAAATTAATTAAAAAATTTTAAAACTCAAATGGGTATTTGGGACGAACATTTATAAAAGAACATATCGTGTTTTATTTATAATTTAGCAATAAACTTAACATGACAGATTTATTTCTATAAAACAATTTTTATTTGCCCATAAAAATTAACAGCTTTGTTAATCATAAAACAAGAGTTTACATTAAAATATTTTAAGTTTATTAGTTTAACAAACGACAACAATCGATATCAAATCAGATTTTTAAAAGTTCTGTAAAATTGTTACAAGAAGTTCACCTTTTCACCATTCACCATTGACAGCCATTCAGCTATTATGATTTGATCCTTTAAGTTTAAACTTCTAGTTCAAATCTTTACTGTTAACATAAATAAAGAAAACAATTGAAATGTTATTACATAGGGCTAACGTCAAGCCACATATGTACAGAGAGCGTCAAAAGAAACTGTACACTATGGATAAAATTTTAACAATCAAAAACCTCAACTTTTACCACTTAAGGAGAGTGCCCGAAAAAATTCGACAATATTTCGAATTTTTTTTTTGAATTTTTTTGTTTCACAATGTTAAAAACTAGCAATGAAAAAATGTTAATATAAAAATAACGGTAATTTATTAATTTTGACGCTCACTGTATATCAATAGAGACTTGCCTATCAGCCTATGCATCCTATTTCAGCGAATGGTGAATAGTAACTCTTTAGAAGTGGGAGTTTCTTTGAGAGCAGTACGATCTACAGTGGACAGCAAAAGTCTTAGTACTCCAATATATATTAGAAAAAAAAAGTTTCCACAGGCTTAATACTCTTGCACAACGTCCCGATATGATTTCAAGAGAGTATTTAGGAGATCATTTAAAAGAACGGTTACGTAATCGCCAAACCTCAAACAAAAGCTGTATATTTAATTCCAAATGGGTTAAATGGAGTGCTTGATAGCATTTTCATATAATAGGCCTTTGAATTTTAAATTTACTTAGGGTTCTCTTGGGGCCACCTATGGAGTCATCTGAAACTTTTCCTTATTTTTCTTTTGTTTTATGAAAAACTTTAAAAAATTGTTTGTTTTATAAAAAAGATTCATTCTAAGGCTTTTATTCATTAATAGAGGCCCTTTTCACTTTCATCTTCCATCAATTCCGCCTATTTCAGCGCGTGGTGAATATTAAACTGTAAAAAATTGTTTGTTTTATAATAAAACAGAAATAAATTAATAAAATTAATATAAAAACTATACATTTTTGGATAAACTTTTGGCTAAAATTCATGAAATTAGTAAAACATATTGTCTTTCTAAGATTTTTATATATTAATAGAAGCCTTTTTCACCTTCATCTTCCATTAATTACGCCTATTTCAGCGCGTGGTGAATATTAGCCCTTTTTGGCCATTAGAAATGGGAGTTCCTATGAAAGGAGAACGATATATATATGTAAATTAGATTACCCTAACTGGATTAAATAAAACTTTAAATTTTATACAAAAAGTAATGTGATTTGTTTATTACATATTCATTATTCCATATTTCCAATATAATTTTTTAGTCAAACAATGTTGAAAATTTAAAAATTTACAGTCAGCTCAACTTTGGTATACTTAATTTACCTTTAATGAAATAATTTAAGAAAAATTATATATTTTTTTTGTAAATTTGACACTTTTTTCCCTACCAGAGTAAACAATATTTTTAATACTGCAGTTAACCACTATTTTGTAACTACTAGGCATTTACAACAAAGGCATTACGTTTTATCCAATATGTTGACCCAATTAATGTTAATCTATATTTGTAACTTTATTTAACCCCCCCATGAAAGGGCAATGTAATGTAAGAAGTTCCCGCCATTTATAATTATACACCATTTTGCATTTTTAAGTGGAATGGATGTCATGGAAACATTTTCCTGCAAAAGCACAAATACAATACAAATTAAAAAGATTGCAAAACAACCCTCTGTGTAAATTTTGTTTTTGTGTATGGTAAACTTGCATGTAACATGCAAGTTTCATTACTTACTCACTCTTTTTTCTTTTTTATTGTACAAGAAGTTAATAAATTAACACAATTTCGTAGGCACACTGTATTTTTTTTTATTTTTTGGGACATGTGAAGTGTTAAATCATTGTGGAAAATGAGAATTAAGGGAAAAATAATTTTAAATTTTTATCGATAATTTGCCGTATGACTAACAAATAGAAACAATAATAAAATTTTATAATCGCAAATTAATGTAAAAAAACAACAAGAGGTATATGAGGAAGAGATATAAAAATTAATACAAACGATCAAACATAACGAATGCAGTACTCAGCAATTATAGATGTGCTTAATAAGAAAAAAATATTTCTTTTTTATATTATAATCCAAAAAAAGGGAAGAGCATATACAATATTTAAATATAAAACTAGGGCTAAATAAATAAGTATTTATTTATAATATTTAATATATATTAATTCACAATGAATATAATGACATTAAGAAAATTTTATAAAATTCTTGTTAATTTTTTTATCGATAAATTTCTGTAATGAGAATAACATTCTATAATCATATTTAAAATAGAATCTAGATAAAAATTAATGTCAATATTTGTGGTTTTCTTTTATAAAAAAAAATATATATTTCCATATAATATCTACGGAATGGCAAGTTTTACGTGTATGTGATTTAAATTCAGTCTTCTTATCATTATTGTCATCTTGTATGCGGCAAGATTGTCCTTGGAAAACAATGATTTCATAATTTTTCTAAATAATTGGGGTTATAATTCATAATTTTTTCTTATAAATTGGTCACGATAGTTTACTAATGATCCCAATTTTTTTTATGGAATCTTTAGCAGTACGACTGCTGCATGTCCACAATGGTGCTAATCCCTAATGAACAAGAACTTTTCTTACTGGCCTCCGATTTTTATACTTTTGTACTTTTTTAAATGTAATATGACCCACATATAAGATAGTGCATTTAAGGGTTTGTTTAAAGGTTAATAATTGGTATTCCTCCCCAGCAATAATAGTCTAAGGGCCATTTTTATAACTTTCCTTTAAATTTGGTTTTAGATAAAGGTAACCTTAGCTAAAGTGAACTTTAAAGTCGTCTTTAACTTCTTTTCGTTATTACAGATAAAATAAAATTAACTTTTACAAAAATATTGCAGTGTCGGAGCAATGTCGATAAAACTGCTCAATTCAACAAGTGCTTTAAAAACGCATTGGAAACGACGTGCCTTATTATTTATGAACTGAGGTTTTAGCTTTTTTATTTTTTGTTTTAAAATAAATACGCCAATACCCATTTTGATTCGAAAAATTATTAATTACTTTTTTTATGTTTCATGTTTCATCATAGTATAAGAAATATAGAAGGTAGTTTCATTCTCTCTTTATTTTTTAAAATTCACCATCTGACATGCTTAAGGATTATTTCGTTTTCTACATTTCTTATACCATGGTTTATATTTGAATAATATAATAACATATATAATACGGCAAGTTCAAAGATAAAGTGAACTTTAAAACTTAAAGGTAGTATGATCTTCCCTTTAGCTTAACGCTTACTTTTATCTTATTGTGTACTCATAATAATGAAAATCAGCTTATCTGCCCGCTAAAACCATGCTTTTAGTTAACGGCAAGACGTAATAATGGCCCTAAGTCGATAATAATACTTTCGAGAAAAATAACTTCTAATATACCAAAGTATTTTTAGGAAAATTGATAAAGTACATTAGAAAAAATATATTGCAAATCAAAGATACTTATGCGGAAAAGTTTAAGATCAAAAACAATGATGAAAGTAATAGAACTTTATGAAGACCTACGTCAGAAAACACTGTTAGAGAATTGGGGATTTCCCATAAATATAAAATTCTGTTATTTCTTGGGACCACAGTTATAGTATGTCATTGAATAAAGAATAAAGCTTTGTATCTAATATATTATCTAAAGTTCTCTGGTTTCTGATAAGAAAAAATTATATATGGGCACCTAGTAAATACGTTTCTCTTATTACTAAGAAATGTTCACTATATTACAGAAACCAAAGCACCTGGCAATACTAATGGCTTACCTTGATATGTGTAATCTTTCTGTCACGTTCTGTATTATCTCTTTTACCAACTATTTTCTTCGAGCATAAAAATAAGTTCATTTCAATTACAATAGGATGTTAATCAGATTTTGTTTTCTTTTTTTCATATCAATTTTATTTCTAAAAAATAAAACAAAAATGATCAAACGCGATAGTATATTGTTTATAATACAGTTTTGTATTTATTAATAATAAATATACCTATGTATGTTTTGTATTGGTAGTTATTTCTTTTGTTTTATTACAAATTGCAATTTAAATAGAGATGGTAACCGGAAGATTGACAATGCGGGTTAAGATGATGCGAACAAGAAGATATACGTATGTACAGCAACAAAAATCTCGATTAACAGAAACACAAACACATCAACTCAAATGTAAATACACACACGCACGCACATGTTAAAACTGAAGGCATCAGTTCAACGGACATGGACATAATTCAATGTAAAAAAACAGATTTGTTTTTTGATTTTATTTTTCTTGCCGTACGTCTACCATAAAAATAATGAATGCACTGCACTGCACTGCACACTTCAAGATCTCGTGATGAAAAAAGCAAAATAATAATCTATTGTATGTAAAGCAGCGGCGGCAAAGGGTATCAAGGATATTTATTTTTAAATCTTTTCTTCTAAACGCAAAACTAAAAATACCACGAAAGAAAAAAAAAGGGGGCTCATTAATGACGGATACGATGAGTAATAAAACTTTTGTAATATATTTCAATTAATATTTTCTTAGTAGCATGTAATACTGCAGATTTCTTAAAAACTTTGCAAATAACTTATTCTTTCATTATTAATCATTTTCACATAATACAAATTTACATTGTTTTATTTGTTGTAGAACAACCCACCTCTTTTTTTTCGCAGAAAAGAGCACTTTTACACATACACAAACGGATTTAGTTGTTCAATAGGAAAAGAAATGTAGAACTAATTCGTTTAAAGTAAGGCAATACGAAAGCAAAATTATTCTTTTTTTTTTTTTGGGAAAAATAGTATAATTTGTAGAGAAAATCAAAGAAAATTAAACAAAATTCACTTAAAAATATATGTATTTCGTTAATTAAACAAGCACTTGACGTTTACACGACACATGAATTTTATCGAACTAAATAAAATGAAATAGACGGCATTAAATCACGTTTGCTAACAAATCGACGGCTTCCAAACGTTATTAGTTGTATTCAACTCTGACGTCCTTACGGCTTGTATAACAATTAGCGGCTTAAAAAAGCTGTTTTAAGGAAAAATCGCTAAAATGTACAGTGATGGAAAAAATTAATCACGTCAAATTTGTAAAAAGTAAATCTATTTACATTTCAAGTTACAGTTTTTAATTTGGTTGTTCAAATATAACATAAAAACGTTTGAAACCCATTTTGACTGATAGATTTTTCAGTAAATTACAATTGTTAAGTCGCACTATTTTCGAATAAATATAGTTAGATTCAATGAAGACTGTAACAGTCTGTAATAATTATGATTTTCAAAAGTATAATATTTTTCATACAAAAAAGCATTATTTTGCTAATTTGCACATACAAAAAAGTTTGTGCAAAAAAAGCTTTAGCAACGCCGCCAAAAACTTTGCATGACTTGGTTAGCTACGAATTAAGATGGGATCTTGCCACCTTTAAAAACAGACATGTGAGATTTGCAAACCTATGGATTAAATGAAGTCTGGTTATTTAAATGTTAGGGGTAGTAAAAAGTAAACTATTTTTTTTAATGATTTTAGAGTCTCATAGATCATAATAAACTTAGTCTGTAGAAGACCAAGCCATGACATAAGATTCCATGATAATCGTCCTAAATAAACAGCGAAACCTTTTTGGACCTCGGTATAAGACATTTTACCACTATTTAGACCTTCACGGGCCTGGTCTTGGTTTTTGTGTTCATCTTTAATATGATTTTTAACTTGTTCCTAGTTTTCAATTATTCTTTATTACAAAATCTCTCGCTCTCTCTTTACCTAACGTGATATAATCTTACTTTTACAATGGGAGGTATACAGTACTGATTATAATTCATCTTAATGAAGTTTTGTAGATGCAAAATAAACATTTGACTTTCACGGGGAACATGTTTAGAACATACGAATATCAGAACGTCTTTCTAAAACTTCAATGCAGGTTTTTGGCTTAAAGTTCACAATACCAATTTCTTTTAGGGCCTTCATCTTATCCTCTAAGGAATTGTTTGTACTTTGCAAGGTTTCATGCAAAAGTAAGGCGGTACCACGAGCAGAATTTAAAAGTTTATTAGCATCATGAATTCTACGAAAGAGGAGAGACATAATAATTATATAAATAACATTTTGGACATTAATTTACTTACTTTTTGAAAAGCAAATCAGGTCGCCGGCAATATTGACCAAATAATGCAAACAGATTACGTGTCATATCGTAATTAAATTGTGCCGCACCTGCGGGTGAGAACTTTGTATTCATTATCATGCTATCCAGCATATAATCATCGATTTGTTGGGCGATAAGTCTTAATGTCAAATTGAAAAGATTCGCCGAAAGTTCTCTTTCTAAATTATGCAGAACGGTTACCATAATCTGAAACATTTCACCTGCACTGGGTGATAGTATAAAAGGCTCTTTAGAATTTTGTTCTGACATCGAAGGCCAGCAATCATGTCTATAAGGCATAGATTTCGCTTTGATTTCGTTTACGGCTTTGGTGGCTAAGTCCTTTAATAGTTGCTGAGTCCAATGTTCCAATTCAGCAACAGGTTGTTCAAACACGGAATTAATTTCATCAGCATTTGGTCCAACTAAAGCTGTATGCAAATGTAAATAATGAACATTTTCACCCCATTCACTGAGTACCATTTTTATGTAATTAATAGCATTAAGTATTGTTATACTTTCAACCGCTCCACTACTATGCAATTGAACTAATCTGCGACGAAAGTTATCAATTAGCTCAAGCTGTAGTGTAAGAAATTGTAATTGATGTCCTGGTTGTATTAAAGAATAATAACGTTCCTTGATAGCTTCCAAAAGACGTATAAACTGATCGGCACATTTGGGTATTTTCAAATCATCATCGTAAATATTGGGATCTATTAGCATCCAAGGATTTTCTGCCTGCAATATCATATCCATTTTCTCAGAACAAACTGAAAAACAAGAAATACTTAAAAAAATGTATCTTTATATTATTTAAGCAGATAAACATCTTACAGCGTTCTTCCAAAGAAATCCATTTTAATAAATAAACAGGTTGAGTGACAACACATATAGCACTCGGAAAACTGGCTGGATAACCAAAATTTTCTCTTAATTCTGCTTCAAAAGCTAAGGTTTCATCTAATAAATGGGCAAAGAGATTCTCATCACGACTTATTTCTTCTATGTCTAAAGCCAATTTTTCAATCGTTAGTTGAACCAAACCGCGCATGAATTCAAGCTTTAAATAAAGTTTTAATTCAAACTTTAGAACCATAATTTTAAATAAAAAATACAAAAATAATTACTATGTACCCTTATATTAAAATCAATTTTACCGGCTTTAACGGCAGAGGGTTGAAATGTTTTTCCAACAAACAAATGTGTCTCTTTACCCCAGTTAAGGATTTGGGTATAAAACCATTCTGGCTTATCGAAACGATTTGTTTGTTTAACACCCGTAAAATGGTATAGGAATCTTAAAATACACAATATAGTAATTAAAATACAATTTAGATTATGACGATTTATTGCAATAACAAACCTTTGTCGGTAAGGTGCCAATAAATATTTGGTTACTGTTGATATAGGTTGGCATATGATACTAGATGTAATCATTTCTAAGGGTTCCGCTTCCTCTGCTGGAGATTTCATCTAATTATTATAGAATATTCTTTTAATAATTAGAACAATAATAGTATTTTTTCCATATTTACCAAAAATAGATATTCCGCTAATAATTGTGCTTTTGTAATGTTATCTGTGGAGGGTTTATAGCTTAATGATTCCTGTTCCTTTAGACCCCATTTCATGTTTTTCAACACTGTTTCAAATTCTCTAAAAATGTAAGCATAAGGATTTCGTTTGAGATAAGCACTTCAGTTTTCCTGCGACTTTTTACTCAAACTACTTACTTTGAGAAACGTTCTTTCAATATTTCATGCCAATGGGTGGCCGTGCGAAGAGCAAATGATTTAAGAAATGGTGCTTCTACAGTACTTAGGCGTCCAATAACACTATGTTCGTAGTCACCTTCTTCATACAGATTTAAATATAAATTAATTATTTTGGCCTCATCTTTACCATTGACTGTTTGGGTTAAGGAATGACTAAAAATAAATAATAAATATTGTAAATCGTTGGTAGTTATTGAGTTTTAAGATTTTAGAATAGATTATCGATGGACTTAAAGCAAAATATTAATATTAATCAAGCACTAATTGGTGCTTTAGGCGATTAAAGGTGAACGAACTTATTTCTTGCAAGCCTCTGTTGCTCGAGGACTGAATCTTGTTCTGTTATTCTGTTTCCTTTATGTCTCATTTACCTTATATCTTGTATATCTTGAACAATACGTAAATACTGCACTAATTGTTGAAGTTTTCTAACTTGTTCCAAATCCGGCTTAACGCCTTTAAATGCATTTTGTGATTCTTTAATACGTGCCGCTAGTTTCTTTCCAAACGTTTGCAATTTTTCCATTTGGAAATCAATACTTTCACAAGCCTGTTCTTTCGTTTCAAAGGCCGATTTAAAACTGGATACATTGTCTTCAGCTTCATAGTCGAGCTAAATTAAATATTTTAGAATATTATTTATATTTTTTGCTAAATCTTAGGCATTTATGGGGTCCTACTACCTTCGATTTAAGTTTTTCTAGTCGAGTTTTGTAGTCCTCCACTAATGCAGAGGCTCTGTGCAATTTTTTGAAGTCATTGCCAATTTCTTGATTAATTCTAGATATAATACGTTGTTCAATATTAACTTTTGTTTGCATTTTAAGCTTAATTTGTTATAAAAAATAATTATTTTTAATTAAAAAACCACAGAAATATTGAACACGACAACAAATTTTTAATACAATTTACACAAAAACAACAAAATTATTGACAGCTGATGTTGATGTTGCCATTGTTGACGACCAGCTGTGTGATGCTGGTGAGTGATGCCAATATTAAAAATATTTGGTGTCATATTTATAATTTTATAAAATAAAACAAAACTAAATGATTTATATGTATGTAAAATATAAAATGATCAATATTTTATTACGGATTTTCATATTTTTCTCACAATTCTTTTAATAAAACTTAAAGTGTTGATATAGAAATATGTAATATATAGAAAATATAAAATATGACTCACCCTGCTATGTTAAGCTATTGTGATGCGGCATTACTATTTAGATTTGCGCTGTCAAATTTGAATTTTTTAAAGCTGCTGCATTTTTTTATTTCGACGGCATCTGCTGGTTTTTAATAATTGTAATATAAATTTATTATTTGTTTATTTAATAAAAGATTTAGTAGCCATTTAGAAATTAGCATAAATTTATTTAAAATGTACACGCCTATAAAAAGACAATGTAGTAATGCTATTAATGAAATGGCTTCTCCAAGAACTCCCGACACCCCGCTGAGTTTTAGCCGCGAACTTCGTCAGGTGCTACAGGAGCGTAATTTACTTACAGCGAAAACACGAAATAAGGGTAAGTTTGTTTTCATAGCTATAAGAATTACGCTTTTGGTAATTTGTATAACCATGACTAATATTTCCACTTGGGTAGATTCAATAACTATTATGAAATGTAATTTATCCCTTAAACGAGATGAATCATGAGGCATCACTCCTAGTTGCCTGCTCTTTTAATTTTTATAGTTCTCATATGCTTTAATAATCATTCTAATAAATATATTTAAATAAAGTATGTTCCATGTTGGCTGGCAGTTCTGATACTTCTTTCGCATGCAGCTCACCCAATACCGAAATGGATAAAAGACGAAATTTTCGCTTGCAGGCTGTGCAAGAAATAATTTCTTCGGAAAAGACATACTTGCAACAGCTGGAGACTTTAATGGAATATTTTGTTAAACCTTTGAAACAACAACAGATAATTAATGATGCAAGCCATACCACTCTCTTCGGGCAAATCGAAATGATACACAATTTAAATAGTGAATTTCTAAAAGAACTCGAATCGGATATGGATAATGTGGCTCAAGCCTTTTTAAAAATGGCTCCATTTTTTAAACTTTACTCTGTTTATGCGTTCGATTATCGTAATGCCTTGTTAACATTACAAGAGCTAACAACGAAAAACGCCGCCTTTCGTAAGTTTCTAGAATTGAATGAATCTCGCCCTGAAGTCCAACGAAAACTTAATTCTTTAATGATTATACCCATACAAAGAGTGCCACGCTATAAACTACTGCTTGAACAGGTATTACTCTATACCAGTCCAGCTGATGCCGACTTTAGATCAATTAAGGAGTCTATAAAACAAATTGAAAATACCGTATTACATATTAACTCCTGTGTGGAAGACCAAGAAGTAACGCAAATGTTGATTAATTTACAAAATTCCCTGATAAATCATTCACCCAATATTGTAAAACCATCACGTAAAGTTATTAAAGAGGGTTTACTGAACAAAGTCACTAGAACGGGCGGGGAAATTAAACGGTATTGCGTTCTTATGTCTGATATATTTATGTACTGTAAGGTTGTAAAAGATCGAAGTCCCAACACGATTGTGGAAAACTCTTTGGAATGTTGTTGTATATTTCCTTTAAAGAAGTGTAAAGTGTATGAGTTGTTACCGGGTCATTTTAAAATAACTTGTCAGAGTGATGGCATAATATTTAGTTCAGCAGATTTGCAAGTCTGCAGTGCCTGGGTTGGCTTCATAAGAGATGCCATCGATCTGCATATACAATGTCGAAAGACATTAAGAAAAGAAAGCAGTAAACGTACGCCGTTAAGGAAAAAGGATGTAAAACATTTTGGTGATGATTACATGTTGAGTCCTAAACAAAAGAAATCCGTAAGTATATGATAAATATATGTAATACATAATCCTTTAAAAATGTGTATAAAATATTTGTTTCTTTCTTTTGAAAAGGGGTTTTTTATAATAACACAATTTAATATTATAAATACGAATTAAATTTACAGCCTCTTTTAAAACGATTTTTTTTTCAGGAATATGAAACAATTTTCCGTAACAAAAACCGTACTACAGATTCGGAAGATGAAACCGAACTTGATACTTCATTTGCCGCAAAATCTTGTTTCGGAGGCAGCAAACGTAAAATAACTCCATTTGCAACGTCTATCCTGAGACCAAATAGCGTAAACTATACTGGTAAAAAGTCAAATAGTAAAAACTTAAAAAGGGCAGCATCCTTGCCATTACCTATACGAAATGATGAAAACTTACGAAATAATACGGAACAGGAATCAACGACTACACCCGAAAAACGTTTATCAAAATTATATAGATTTATATCGAATGATAAAATGCGTACAACAACACGAGGCATTTTAAAGAAATCAACTCCAAATTCAACACACTCTTTGAGGGAAAATAGAAACGATCAACAACCTTCTTCTAATGGAATTACAACGGATCATGATCCAACGTATGGTTTTGCTAGCAGATATTCTGATTCAAAATCTTATTTTCGCACACAAAACGTAGATAATACTATACCAAGAGTTGTAAAACGTGAAGATCTTTTGCAGGTATATCCACCAACAGCTGAAAGCAGTGCTAATTTTCGAGATGTTTTATTTCCTCTAAGGGCTAGCAATGGCAGCAATAAAAGCAACAATAGTATTACAGCAGCGGGCACAGTAGTAGATGCGACGACAGCAAACTGGTGTTTACCAACGGCATTAAAGGAAGATTTTGCAGATTTCAATATATCTACACCACCACAAAAGAAACGCGTAAAGTTTGATGAATCTTTGGATAATTTAAAAGTGGAACAGCCACCACCACCATCGTTTGAGTTTCAGCATGGACAAGTAACACATGCCGGTTCACGTCACAGCTTGCGTGAAAGGATTTATGATTTTTTTGCAAATTTATTTTAATATTTCTAGAGTTTATATATTTTTTCTTTTATTAAGTAATAACTTATGCAACATGTTAGGTTTAAGCAATGATTTTTTTAATTTATAACTTTTGTTTTTCATATTTTTTATAAATAAAAATTCTAATTATGACTCGAATAATTATATTTTGGGTACAATATTATTTTCGTAATTCTTGAACTTTATGCATAAAATTTTCTATACATGTTTCACTGAGCTCATTAGCCCAGTGGCCATTACATTTAAAATGTGAACCTATAATGGCAGCTTGGATATAGGGAAAGTAGTCTATTAGATTGTCTTTCGTTACACCGGAACCAATTAATAAGGGAACTTGTAATTTACCATTTAAATCCTTTAAATCTTGAGGCTTTGCTGCATCACCGGTGGAGTTACCTGGATTATAAAAAGATAGATTTAAGCATAAATAATTTATTACAGCAAATATCAACTCCACTTACCGGTTATTATAACACCATCTGTTAAAAAGAATTCTGCTGCTTTGGCTGTTTCTAACAAACTAACATCTTGTGTTATACTATGGGCTGAATGTTTCTTCTTAAGATCTGTGAGAATGAGAACTTCAGAAGCATCTATTTGTTGGCGATATCTTAATAAACTGCCGGCACAAGCTTTTGTATAGCCTTCATCGGCTACATGATCGAAGACAAAACCTTCAGCCCTAATGTATTGAAGATTACAGGCTTTAGCTACAGCTAAAGCTTGTTTATTGCCACAAGCTAAAATTTGTATGCCAATAGGCATGTCCTGAGCTGGTATAATTTGTCTAATTTCATGGGCTATACGTGTCATGCAAGCAATGGTTTCAGGTCCTAATTGTTGGTCTTGTATGTAGGGTATATCATGCATATTCTCTATTAACACTGAATCCTAGAATTGATATAGAATCTTGTTAATATTATAAGTCTATTAAAATATATTTATTTATTATCATACCAATTTACATTTCCTATAAATATTTGCTTCATATTTGGCTTTTTCTATAATTTCCAGCCAATTGCCTTTGTATAGGGGAGTTCCTTTAACACAAAAGTTTTTTTTTATATGAAATTGTTAACAACTCCTTTTTGTTATACGAACCTGGTAAAGCTCCGACATGGATCATACCAATAATATTACATTTTGAATTACGGAAAACGTTTAAAAATCTATTCATTTTTAACTAAAAATAATTAATTAATAGACTGCAATGAACCACAACTTGTTGCTGATAAGGTAAACAAAACCGTAAAGGTTATTTATTAGTCAGGCCATAAGTAGTATAGGGCCTTATTGTATTATATCTGTAGATTAAATATAGCAAGTGATAAAGTTCTTGTACATTGTTATCACTACATGCTGATTGCGCCTGCTGTAAGAAGAAGCATTCATTTGTAAACAAAAATAATTGCATTTACATCAATTTGGTGCCATTTGCCGGTATTTAAGGAAATTGATATATTTTTAATTTATTAATAATAAAAAAAATATTAAACATGGCTTTATTGAATACCCCTGGTAAGGTTTTAAAGATTTAATAAAATTCTATACCTTTTTATACATTAGATGTGTTGTATATTCTAGATGAAATTTTACACTTTCCCAATCACATGAGCATCGAGCTCAACTATAGTAATACGGTCTCATACTACAAATGTAAACAATACGATATGAAAATAATGAATCAAGGATTTGTTTGGCATCAAATTGTTGTCCAGCATCATGGTAAACTTATGGGCATCGAAGGTAAATATGCCATCTTAGAAACAATTTTTGCTGCCGTGCAAGGTGAGGAATTTTATCCAGTTGCCTATAGGGTAAGTTTGTCTCTTTTCGAGTTCTAAAGGAAAAGTGATCAAAATATTGGCTTTTTAGCGCGGCAATAAAGAAGATCGTTTCTTAGTGCGCCAGTGTCAACCTGCCTTGGATAAATTGTTTGCTCAGAACTTGTGTTTATATACGCCTAAAAGGAATGCCCTCAACCTAAAGGTTCAATTAAATGTGGGCGAATATAAATATGGTCAAATATCACCTATAAACCAGTTAACTAAGGCTTTGAATTTCCTTTATGCTCGCATGGAACAACGTAATGGTGAAGATGGCATTTTAAATTTGTCCCTGTTCGCACAGAATCCAGAGTTCTACGATGTTGTTGTCAATCTAGGTAATCGCGGAGTTTTGGAACGTATTTGCGATTTAATTTATCGCAATGATGAACAGTTCCGCAATATAAATGGCATGATATTGAGTAACAATGAGATTTGTACGTTAGCTCCATTGAAAGTGTTTAGTGGTGTAGAGTTTGCAATTTTGGATTTGAGTGAAAATTTGGTAAGATAATTGAAATTCTTCTATTTCTATTTCTATTCTATTTCCTTCCTCCCCTAAGGACAATGTACAATGGGTCAATTTCGACCTCCGCGTACTGTGCTTGTCTTGATCGAAAGGTGCACGTCCTCTATTGAAATTCTTTATTAAATGAAAGCAAGACAGAGATTTGTTTTATTATTCGTTTTAATTTTATAGGAAGAACGAAGTATTTAGAAGTTAGAAACTCTTTTAGGCAATAAACTCTAATTTTCTTTGTGTTAAATGACAGGGAAAGTATTCGAGTTCTTGCCTTTGAGAAATATTTCATGATAATTATTACAATTTGCTTTACAATCTATAGTTACGCTCTTCAAGTCGTTTGTTACGTGATTTAGCACCTTTAAAAGCGGACGAACTAATGTTGAAGGGAAATCCCATAACCACAGATGTAAAATATCCTGAATGCTTGCGACCAGTACTAAAGAATTTTAAAAAAATTGTAAGTAAATATATTGCAATACACAAAGAAATTAAAAATTATCCATTACAATGATTTAAGGATGGTATACCATCAGAAAACCTGTCAAGCGAGTATACACCTTTGGAAAATTTAAAGGAAGTTGAATCTGAAGGCTATCGAATAGATTGGTCTAATAAAAAGGATGTAAATAAATTTGAAACCAGTACAGATTGGCATGCATTTATGGTAAGCACTACATAAAAGGAAATATTTAATTATTTTACTGTATTCATATTCAAATTTGAATAGATTCCAGATGCTAATCGTGATTACACTAAAGAGGAAATATTTGATTATTTTTTTCTTGCCATATCAAATACACTAAGCGATATATATCCCTGTTATTATAAGGTAAAATAAAAACTATTTTAATCTTTTAAAAATGAAATTCATATAAAAAAAATATTTTGCAGTTTACTTCGGGAGAACATCAGTTTTTAGTACGAAACTGTTTCGAGCAAATCAAACATTTGGTAGAGAATTGCAATTTGGAAATAAAAATACCAAGCCTAGAGGCTCCACCACCACCTACTGCTACTACATCAGATTTTTCTCCCCAAGTGATTATGGAAAAATCGGTGACCTATTATATAATGATGAATATAAGCCCATTTAAAAAGGGCCAATTGGAACCAATGGAATGCATAGAGAAAGCACTTAATCGACGATTTAGTGCAATGGATAGAATGCTAGATTTGAATAAATTTCAAGATACAGAAGGTATATGCATATGTTTGAAAATTTATTTTAGAAAAAATGTATTTACAATACATTTAATATTTTTCTAAGGTTTGGAAAACATTGTAGTTAATTTGAGTGCACCCCAGATACTGACACGTGTATTAATGCAAGCGGCCCGTAAATTTTTATCAACATGCGTGGAATTACGTTTGGCGCATAATAAAATCTTAAGTGCAAATTTTTCCAAAGTTTTAGCAATGATGAGTAATTTAAAAGCCATCGATTTAGGCAACAATTGGATACATGATTTGCATGACATTAGAGATTTGGGAAAATTAGGCATAAAATCATTACGTTTAGATGGCAATCCATTGTGTTCCAAATATAGTTTTGCTGGCGAATACATTAAGACTGTTAAGCAATATTTTCCAGATTTACAGATACTAGTAATTATTTTATATTAGTTTTTTTAATTAGAATTTATTTAATAAAGTTTCACTTTTCAGGACAATATTGAAATAAGTGCTAAAGGTAATCTAACTTCTCAAAGAAATTTCCTTTGCAACATAGCTGGATATGATTTTGTCAATGAGTTTATTACGCGTTATTTTCAAACATACGATCGTAATCGTGTTTATTTAAAAGGTAAAAACTTAAGATTTGTGTTATAATTTTAGAAATAAATTATTAATTTGGTTGTGTTTTTACAGATTTATATCATTCGAAAGCAATTTTTACACTTACTTGCAACTTTAATATGCCAAAATTACTTTCCCAGAATAGTAAACGTATTGCAAAGTACTCAAATTTAGCACGTAATATTCGAGAAATACCAGATCTTTATAGAGCCTATACATCAATGCATTTTGGTTCTAAGGAAATATACCGTGTTTTAATGCAACTTCCTGAAACGACTCATGACATGGTGACGTTTAGCACTGATTGCATTGCCTACAATGACACCATGATTGTTATGGTGTACAAGGTATGTATCGGGACATAATTATACTCTTCGATCTTTTAATCTTCAACTTACAAAAAAAAAGTTAATTCGAATTTACTTTTGCCGATTGGAAATTATCTAAAATTATGCATGCTTGACTAATTAGATCTAGGAAAGCGATTAACATTTTCAGCATTCTGACATTCGATTTTACTTTTAACCCCTCGTATCATTTACTGCAAAATTAACACATTTTACCCTGCATTCAATAAACTAAACTCTTGAAAATATTGGGTTTTTCGGAACATAATTTCGTTTTTTTTTTCGAAACAGGATTTAATTTGTATATTTTTGATCCCAACTGTACACTTAAGCCGTATAATTTTTATATGCTTTGAGAGCTCAGATAGTAAGGCTTGTGTGTGAAAAATTTCAAGTAATTCTACGTAGTAATATGAAGAGCGATAAGCAGCTTTTTCGACGTATGTTACTATTTTACTACAGAAAGGGTAAAAATGCTGTTCAAGCCAGAAAAAAATTGGCCGATGTGTATGAAGAATGTGTGTTGACAGTACGTCAGTGCCAGAACTGGTTCGCCAAAAATCGATCCGGCAATTTTACCACGTCCTCGAATGCCGGTTGAAGCTGATAAAGAGGTAATAAAGGCATTAGTTGATGTGAACCGACGAATAACAACACGTGGGATTGAATTCAGCTTAAATTTATCAAATTCAACAGTTTATGACCACTTGAAATGTCAGAGATTATCCTCAATGTATGGATTCCCCATGTTTTCACAGATAGAAATCTGTGTCGCCGCATTGACGTCTGCGATACGCTTCTCAAACGTCACGAAAAAGATCTGTTTTTGAAGCGCATCATCTTTGGGGAGGAATAATGGTGGTGTACAAAAACGTCAAACGCAAGAGGTCATGGAACAAAAAAGATGCACCGACTCAAACCACTTCCATTGCCGATATTCACAAAAAAAAATTTATGGTATCTGTTTGGTGGGATTTTAAAGGAATCGTTTTTTTTCTGAGCTTTTACCGGATAACACAACGATTAATCCGGAAGTCTATTGTCATCAGTTGGATAAACTGAACAGGAAAAGTGTAGTGTTTCACCAAGGCAACGTAAGACCTCACACAAGTTTGATCGCCCGCCAAAAGCGTTTGCAGCTTGAATGGGATACATTGCCTTACATACATAATTGGCCATTATACAACCCTTCAGTCAGGATTACGACCTAGCTTCTCACACCACTTATGTTGTGTGCGTTAATTTTATACATGAGTGGCGGGACCTACAGTTTAAAGTCGACTCCGAACGACAGATTTTTGAGAAGCTTTTCATGGCAATTTTTACTCTCAGAGTCTTTGCCAGAAATCTGCTGAGAGGAAGTCGCCGAAGAAATATTTTTCATTTTTGATGTCTGACCTGGGATACGAACCCGGGACTTTTGTCTAATAAGCCAACACACTACCCACTAGACCACGGCGACTTACCTATCCATATTCTCCAGACTTGGCACCATCGGATTATTATTGGTTCCGGTTACTCAAAACTGTTTTAGACGGTAAAACCTTTACCTCAAATGAGGAGGTTAAAAACCATCTTGATCAGTTTTTTGCCAGCAAAGAGCAAATATTTTATGTGCGTGCAATTATGCCAGAAAGATGGCAAAAGATGTTGGACCAGAACTGGCAATAATAATCTAATAAAGAATTTGCTTATTATACGAAAACTGTCTTTCATTTTCACAAAAAAAAAAAACGAAATTACTTTCCGAACAACCCAATAGTATTACACTCTACTTGCTTATTAAAAAGCAAAATATTTCTTTCTTTCCCACAGATGTTTAGAGGAGGCTAATTGGAATTTCGAAAAGGCCATAGAAATATTTTTAGAATTGTGCGAAAAGAAAGAAATACCAGATGCAGCCTTCAATTAATAAAAAAACCAACACGTGACTAATAATTAACTATTTTAAAATCACTCTAAACTTATTTATCTTTCCTTACGTCAATAACGCATTAACGTAAATTTGCGTTTAAAAGGCTTAAACTATTAATAATCTTAAGTACGTAGTAAAATGTAAGAATTATTTTTAAACAATTTCATCTTATCTATTTTAACAAAGTAATGGAATTTATATTAAGTTTCAATATCTGATATTTCATATTAAAATATAATGACGTGACATTTTATTTATCTTAACTTGTTGTCGAGTACCTTTAATCAGTTGTAGATTATTTTACAGACGTCCAATAAGTGATGGATTTCCTTTTGATTTCATTTAAAAAAAAAACTTCTTTTCAAGTGTTATTCGTTATTTATTATAAATAAAGTAAAAAATGAATGTTTTATTATCATAAAGCCTATAGAGTAGATAGATTTCATTGTAAAGATTGTTTGACAGACAGTAAATAGTAATTATTTCATTGTCTTCTTATCAATTAAGTATTATTTTTATTTTTTTTATGGCAAATCTATATGAAATGCTTGTTTTTTTTTATTTTGCAAACATATGACTAGTACTGTGCAACATCTAAATTTGTTTTTACATTGTGCAACTGTTATTATTTATACATTTATGGAGATAATGCAATTGAAGATAATTTTTCGCTAAATGCTTAGCTCGTAATTACTAGGATTATTTGAATAGTTCATCCAATGTAATGATCGGTCATCCAGAGATCGATGAGACAGCAGTTCAGTTACAGTCAGTTTTGATTAAACCTGCACTCAGGGGATGACCCCTACCCATGCGGTGCATTGTGCAGGTTTGGGAAAGGTGGAAGATGCGAACGGAAACGAGTTGCTGCTGGTGACTATAAAATGGCCAGTGCTATACCTTCACCATTAGACAGCCTACAGCAATCGTCCCCAAGAAGCCCGCAGTTTCTCACACCACTAATGTTGTGTGTGTTAATTTTATACAGAAGTGGCGGGACGCTGACGTTGCTAATGCAAATTATCGAGTTTATCAAAAAAAAAAGGGTAGTTGTGGGGTACATTTCGGTGTTTAACATGAAAATATTGTCTTGGCACTATATTCAAGATGAAGTTATGAGACTTCTCATTCATCGCCATCCACGAAACGATTGCTTCATACATCAAAGCGGGTCCAATAAACCTAGTCGCAAATTCAACGATAGCTATGTCACTTAGAGCTTTCTAAAACAACAGGACTGTGTAACAACATCTATAGTATGTCCATATTTAACTAATGCCCCAAAACTCCACATTTACTCAAAAATTCCCTCTTCAGGGCCTTATTCCATGTGCGAATTCGCGATAATAAATAAGCAGATGAAGTCGCCGTGGTTTAGTAGGTAGTGTGTTGACTTATTAGACGTAAGGCCACGGTTCAAGACCCAGGTCAAACATCAAAACCAAAATAGAAAAAAAATATTTCTTCGCCACCTACTTCTCAGTAGATTCCGTTCTGTCGTTCGAAGTCGACTTTAAACTGTAGGACCCGCCACTCATACATAAAATTAACACGTACAATATAAGTGGTGTGAGAATCTGGGTCCATAATTCTGACTGGAGGCTTGCTTGAGCATATATAGCGGCCCATTGCGATGGGAGAACGCAGTCCTTGTACTGACCAAGTTCCAGCAAAAACAGGGAAAAGGAAGAAGCTGGTCAGCGCAAGGGCTGCACAACAAAAGCACGACTATCCCGCACTGGAAAACTATACAGAAAGTTTGTTCAACGAAGCTATATCCATGATATCAATAGATGATAGCTGCGTCAAGCTGACAAGGAATTGGGAGCCAAATAACCTGTATCTACACCTAGCAAGAGACGGGCACTGACAAAGTGCCTCTTCCTCAATGATGTATGTGTATGTATAACAAACGTTCCAAAACTACACTTTTGCCTAAAAATTCCTTTTTCTGGCTCTCAAGTCATATGGGAATCTACGACAATGTGTAGGCAGATTAGCTTGAGAGTATGGTGTCGGAATCTTTCCGTGGAGTGGGTTCACATACAAAAAGTTATACTCAAGAAAGGGGAAGATAAAGAGAAGCAAAGATTCCTATCAGACCAAGTGGGTTTGAAATTTAAATAGGAAGAGACTTCAGTTATGCAACAAATTATCCAGGAATAACCAGTGATAAGAAGAAACAATTATCAGAATACTTTGTAGTAATCTCTGAGACACTAATGCATAGTAGGTATAAATATATATCAGGTGCTAGGAAGGGAGTAATTCCTTTGACAGCGAGCAGTATCTCGAAGTTTCTTAAAGCAATAGGCTTGGAGGAGATAATATAGGGGTACTTTATAAACTATGAGACGTGTACACTGGATTGTACGGTCGCAGTAATATGGTATCGCTTTACGATAATATTTAGAATAGTTTTAGGGAACCTGTGGAGTTTGGGTAATTGGAGGTAATAACTAATTGCCTCTTAGCTAAAATATTTAATTGCCTTCCTATTAGAGAGCACCTTATGAGGAATTTCGAATTTATTTATCATTTTTTCTCAAATATGATTTAAAATTGGTAGCTTGGTTTCTATCTTTTTAATTTTAATTCATTTTTGTTTTCTTTATTAAAATTTACAAACATTTATGTTTTAAAATTCATTTTAAAAACATTGTTAGAAACGTACAAAATATTTCCTAGTATGGCAACATCATCAGCTACTGTATTTAAATAATGTGAGAGTGTCTATGACCAAATACAATACAAAACACTATGTTTTCTAGTAAACGTATTGCAAAGTACTCAAATTTAGCACGTAATATTCGAGAAATACCAGATCTTTATAGAGCCTATACATCAATGCATTTTGGTTCTAAGGAAATATACCGTGTTTTAATGCAACTTCCTGAAACGACTCATGACATGGTGACGTTTAGCACTGATTGCATTGCCTACAATGACACCATGATTGTTATAACTGTTAATGGAGCTTATTTAGATCAAGCACCCAGTATAATGGAAAGTGATATATTAATGGGATTCTCGCGTACATTTATTTTAAAACCCATACAACATAAAACTGTAAGTATATGTTTTTAATTTATATTTTTAAATAAATTTTTTGTTAAATTTCTTTTTAATAGGGCCCTCTAAAATTGGCTACAAATTATCAAATAGTTAATGATCAATTTAATGTTTTCAATCCAACGCCTACACAAACTAAAACTGCTTTCAATTATTTTAAAAGTGAAAATAAACCTGACAAAGATGAGATGACATTGAGCGATAAAGAAAGCTTTCTGGTTATGTTTCGAGAAGCTACAAACTTGAAATCTATATGGTGTACAAGGTATGTATCGGGACATAATTATACTCTTCGATCTTTTAATCTTCAACTTACAAAAAAAAAGTTAATTCGAATTTACTTTTGCCGATTGGAAATTATCTAAAATTATGCATGCTTGACTAATTAGATCTAGGAAAGCGATTAACATTTTCAGCATTCTGACATTCGATTTTACTTTTAACCCCTCGTATCATTTACTGCAAAATTAACACATTTTACCCTGCATTCAATAAACTAAACTCTTGAAAATATTGGGTTTTTCGGAACATAATTTCGTTTTTTTTTTCGAAACAGGATTTAATTTGTATATTTTTGATCCCAACTGTACACTTAAGCCGTATAATTTTTATATGCTTTGAGAGCTCAGATAGTAAGGCTTGTGTGTGAAAAATTTCAAGTAATTCTACGTAGTAATATGAAGAGCGATAAGCAGCTTTTTCGACGTATGTTACTATTTTACTACAGAAAGGGTAAAAATGCTGTTCAAGCCAGAAAAAAATTGGCCGATGTGTATGAAGAATGTGTGTTGACAGTACGTCAGTGCCAGAACTGGTTCGCCAAAAATCGATCCGGCAATTTTACCACGTCCTCGAATGCCGGTTGAAGCTGATAAAGAGGTAATAAAGGCATTAGTTGATGTGAACCGACGAATAACAACACGTGGGATTGAATTCAGCTTAAATTTATCAAATTCAACAGTTTATGACCACTTGAAATGTCAGAGATTATCCTCAATGTATGGATTCCCCATGTTTTCACAGATAGAAATCTGTGTCGCCGCATTGACGTCTGCGATACGCTTCTCAAACGTCACGAAAAAGATCTGTTTTTGAAGCGCATCATCTTTGGGGAGGAATAATGGTGGTGTACAAAAACGTCAAACGCAAGAGGTCATGGAACAAAAAAGATGCACCGACTCAAACCACTTCCATTGCCGATATTCACAAAAAAAAATTTATGGTATCTGTTTGGTGGGATTTTAAAGGAATCGTTTTTTTTCTGAGCTTTTACCGGATAACACAACGATTAATCCGGAAGTCTATTGTCATCAGTTGGATAAACTGAACAGGAAAAGTGTAGTGTTTCACCAAGGCAACGTAAGACCTCACACAAGTTTGATCGCCCGCCAAAAGCGTTTGCAGCTTGAATGGGATACATTGCCTTACATACATAATTGGCCATTATACAACCCTTCAGTCAGGATTACGACCTAGCTTCTCACACCACTTATGTTGTGTGCGTTAATTTTATACATGAGTGGCGGGACCTACAGTTTAAAGTCGACTCCGAACGACAGATTTTTGAGAAGCTTTTCATGGCAATTTTTACTCTCAGAGTCTTTGCCAGAAATCTGCTGAGAGGAAGTCGCCGAAGAAATATTTTTCATTTTTGATGTCTGACCTGGGATACGAACCCGGGACTTTTGTCTAATAAGCCAACACACTACCCACTAGACCACGGCGACTTACCTATCCATATTCTCCAGACTTGGCACCATCGGATTATTATTGGTTCCGGTTACTCAAAACTGTTTTAGACGGTAAAACCTTTACCTCAAATGAGGAGGTTAAAAACCATCTTGATCAGTTTTTTGCCAGCAAAGAGCAAATATTTTATGTGCGTGCAATTATGCCAGAAAGATGGCAAAAGATGTTGGACCAGAACTGGCAATAATAATCTAATAAAGAATTTGCTTATTATACGAAAACTGTCTTTCATTTTCACAAAAAAAAAAAACGAAATTACTTTCCGAACAACCCAATAGTATTACACTCTACTTGCTTATTAAAAAGCAAAATATTTCTTTCTTTCCCACAGATGTTTAGAGGAGGCTAATTGGAATTTCGAAAAGGCCATAGAAATATTTTTAGAATTGTGCGAAAAGAAAGAAATACCAGATGCAGCCTTCAATTAATAAAAAAACCAACACGTGACTAATAATTAACTATTTTAAAATCACTCTAAACTTATTTATCTTTCCTTACGTCAATAACGCATTAACGTAAATTTGCGTTTAAAAGGCTTAAACTATTAATAATCTTAAGTACGTAGTAAAATGTAAGAATTATTTTTAAACAATTTCATCTTATCTATTTTAACAAAGTAATGGAATTTATATTAAGTTTCAATATCTGATATTTCATATTAAAATATAATGACGTGACATTTTATTTATCTTAACTTGTTGTCGAGTACCTTTAATCAGTTGTAGATTATTTTACAGACGTCCAATAAGTGATGGATTTCCTTTTGATTTCATTTAAAAAAAAAACTTCTTTTCAAGTGTTATTCGTTATTTATTATAAATAAAGTAAAAAATGAATGTTTTATTATCATAAAGCCTATAGAGTAGATAGATTTCATTGTAAAGATTGTTTGACAGACAGTAAATAGTAATTATTTCATTGTCTTCTTATCAATTAAGTATTATTTTTATTTTTTTTATGGCAAATCTATATGAAATGCTTGTTTTTTTTTATTTTGCAAACATATGACTAGTACTGTGCAACATCTAAATTTGTTTTTACATTGTGCAACTGTTATTATTTATACATTTATGGAGATAATGCAATTGAAGATAATTTTTCGCTAAATGCTTAGCTCGTAATTACTAGGATTATTTGAATAGTTCATCCAATGTAATGATCGGTCATCCAGAGATCGATGAGACAGCAGTTCAGTTACAGTCAGTTTTGATTAAACCTGCACTCAGGGGATGACCCCTACCCATGCGGTGCATTGTGCAGGTTTGGGAAAGGTGGAAGATGCGAACGGAAACGAGTTGCTGCTGGTGACTATAAAATGGCCAGTGCTATACCTTCACCATTAGACAGCCTACAGCAATCGTCCCCAAGAAGCCCGCAGTTTCTCACACCACTAATGTTGTGTGTGTTAATTTTATACAGAAGTGGCGGGACGCTGACGTTGCTAATGCAAATTATCGAGTTTATCAAAAAAAAAAGGGTAGTTGTGGGGTACATTTCGGTGTTTAACATGAAAATATTGTCTTGGCACTATATTCAAGATGAAGTTATGAGACTTCTCATTCATCGCCATCCACGAAACGATTGCTTCATACATCAAAGCGGGTCCAATAAACCTAGTCGCAAATTCAACGATAGCTATGTCACTTAGAGCTTTCTAAAACAACAGGACTGTGTAACAACATCTATAGTATGTCCATATTTAACTAATGCCCCAAAACTCCACATTTACTCAAAAATTCCCTCTTCAGGGCCTTATTCCATGTGCGAATTCGCGATAATAAATAAGCAGATGAAGTCGCCGTGGTTTAGTAGGTAGTGTGTTGACTTATTAGACGTAAGGCCACGGTTCAAGACCCAGGTCAAACATCAAAACCAAAATAGAAAAAAAATATTTCTTCGCCACCTACTTCTCAGTAGATTCCGTTCTGTCGTTCGAAGTCGACTTTAAACTGTAGGACCCGCCACTCATACATAAAATTAACACGTACAATATAAGTGGTGTGAGAATCTGGGTCCATAATTCTGACTGGAGGCTTGCTTGAGCATATATAGCGGCCCATTGCGATGGGAGAACGCAGTCCTTGTACTGACCAAGTTCCAGCAAAAACAGGGAAAAGGAAGAAGCTGGTCAGCGCAAGGGCTGCACAACAAAAGCACGACTATCCCGCACTGGAAAACTATACAGAAAGTTTGTTCAACGAAGCTATATCCATGATATCAATAGATGATAGCTGCGTCAAGCTGACAAGGAATTGGGAGCCAAATAACCTGTATCTACACCTAGCAAGAGACGGGCACTGACAAAGTGCCTCTTCCTCAATGATGTATGTGTATGTATAACAAACGTTCCAAAACTACACTTTTGCCTAAAAATTCCTTTTTCTGGCTCTCAAGTCATATGGGAATCTACGACAATGTGTAGGCAGATTAGCTTGAGAGTATGGTGTCGGAATCTTTCCGTGGAGTGGGTTCACATACAAAAAGTTATACTCAAGAAAGGGGAAGATAAAGAGAAGCAAAGATTCCTATCAGACCAAGTGGGTTTGAAATTTAAATAGGAAGAGACTTCAGTTATGCAACAAATTATCCAGGAATAACCAGTGATAAGAAGAAACAATTATCAGAATACTTTGTAGTAATCTCTGAGACACTAATGCATAGTAGGTATAAATATATATCAGGTGCTAGGAAGGGAGTAATTCCTTTGACAGCGAGCAGTATCTCGAAGTTTCTTAAAGCAATAGGCTTGGAGGAGATAATATAGGGGTACTTTATAAACTATGAGACGTGTACACTGGATTGTACGGTCGCAGTAATATGGTATCGCTTTACGATAATATTTAGAATAGTTTTAGGGAACCTGTGGAGTTTGGGTAATTGGAGGTAATAACTAATTGCCTCTTAGCTAAAATATTTAATTGCCTTCCTATTAGAGAGCACCTTATGAGGAATTTCGAATTTATTTATCATTTTTTCTCAAATATGATTTAAAATTGGTAGCTTGGTTTCTATCTTTTTAATTTTAATTCATTTTTGTTTTCTTTATTAAAATTTACAAACATTTATGTTTTAAAATTCATTTTAAAAACATTGTTAGAAACGTACAAAATATTTCCTAGTATGGCAACATCATCAGCTACTGTATTTAAATAATGTGAGAGTGTCTATGACCAAATACAATACAAAACACTATGTTTTCTACTATAAGTGAACAAACGCTAAAAGTATCTTATAGATTAAAATATACTCTGCTTGTTTGGGTCAACTAATAAATACAACAGTTTGTATAGAACCATTTAAACAAACGGTACGTGCGTTCCGATACGCAAAGTAATATTACAAGAATTGAGCGCGCGCGCTAAAAAAAACCAGTCACAATTTTAATAAAAAATTTTCAAATTATAAAAAAATATTCCATTATTATTACGATAATTTTGAAAAAGTGTAACATTCTAAAGATAATACAAAAAAGTAGGTGTGAAATGAATTGAATTTAAATTATTTAACATAATAAGATTGAATTTATTTTAATACAAAATAAAAAATAAAAAAAATTCAATAAAAAAATGTTTGTTTATTTAATAAAAAAGTGTGAATATTTATAAAATTTTTAAAGAAAACGTAAAAAAAATTAATCACAATAAAATATAAAAAATATAAAAAGTGTATTGTTAGACTTGTTTGGATTGCATATATTAATAAAAAGCGAATTATTTAGCACAGAAATATAAATTTTCATTAGTTTTAACAAAAAACAATAATTAAATTTTGTTTCCCATCATCAAATCAAAAGCAATTTAAAAGAAAAATGTGTTTGAATTTTTTTTTTAAAAGATCATGATATATGAGGTGTTAATTTGTAAGAGAAAATTTTTAGCATGACATGCACTCGTACATAGATGAGTTTGAAAGGAAAACTAAAACAAATTATTTATTGTAGATAAATTTAATAATTTATTTTATTTTTTTTTAAATTAAATATAATACATACAGTGGACAGCAAAAGTCTTAGTACTCTAATAAATATTGACAAAAAAAATCCCCACAGGCTTAATACTCTTGCACAAAGTCCCTATATGACTTTCAAAAGAGAGTATTTAGAAAATCATTTGAAAAAACGGTTACGTAATAGTTAAACCTCAAACAAAAGTCAATCGAAAAACTTGCTCATGGTGCCATTAGAAAACACTAAACAAAGCTTGTACATTCAATTCCAAATTTCTTAAATGGAGTGCTTAAGCTTAAGTGATATCCTACTAAATACAAGGGCTAACGTTTTCATATATTAGGGCTTTGAATTTAAAATTTACTCATGCTTCTCCTTGGTGGTACCTATGGAGTTATCTGAAACTTTTCCTTATTTTTCTTTTGTTTTATGAAAAACATTAAAAAATTGTTTGTTTTATTATAAAACAGAAATTAATTAATAAAATAAATATAAAATTCTTAATATTTTATACAAATGAAATGAATTTTTAACAAAAGAAATTCATTAAATTATCAAAATATTTTAAAGTATTAAGACTTTTGCTGTCCACTGTATTTACATAAGTATGACCAAAACTTTTATATATAAAATGAAATAAAGAAATGGAAATATTGTAAAGTTGAATGAAATAAATTGTTTTGTATAGTATTTATTTATTTTTAAATTCTAATCCACTAAAAACATAACTAATTGGCTATTACTTCCAATTTTTCTCAATTTTCGCATTCATTTAGAAGATACTTAGTTATCATCTGATCAATGTTGCAAATTCAAATTGTTATAGTAAGCGTCAAAAGAAACTATACACTAAGGATAAAACTCTAATAATCAACAAACTTAACTTTTACCATTTAAGGCGAGAGGCAGAAACAATTTTTTTGTAATTTTTTTTTATTTATTTTATTTACCTATGGAAATATTCCTTACGGGCAATTAAGTAATATTACAAGATATTACATCCAACTCTTTTTTTACACGGTTTCTTTTTACACGGATTTGAAGTTACACGGTTGAAAAAAAATTTTTTTGTAAAAATTTTTTTATTTAGTACGGTTTCAAAATCCCCATAACGACGAGGAGACCTAAATATGTCATCTAACTGCTAGTTTAATTGATGACGGTCTAACATTTGGTAAAAGTATGGTGAATCATTTCTTAAAAAAAAAGCCTAATATGGAACGTGCCCTGAAATTCGAACGAGATATTAATAATTGTATTGCTGGGTATAAAGAGTTGTATAAAGAACTTAAAAAACCAAAAGTTCAACTTTCTATAAAAGATTTTTTAATAAAAAAGTCGACGGAGCAAGACCTTTCGGAAAGTAGTCCGACAGTTCAAAACTCTATTACCGAACGAAAATCACCATTGGATAATTTGATACCGACTTTAGTCCAGTTCGTCGCAAACAATTGCGCTTGTTATCAAGTAGTGACCGAGATATTTAACATAGGCTTTTAAGTGTCTGAAGTTTGATTAATCATAGTCTGGCAGAATAAGAAGGTCAACTTGTGAGAGACAGAAAATCAGAAATAGCTTTTGTACTGATTCGATGACGTCGGAATATTTCTCTTATAGAGGATCTCATATTATGGATCCATACTTGAGTATAGGCCTTACAAGAGATGTGTAAAGTGATTTAGTAATATAAGGATCGTTAAATGGTTTTGCCCACCATTTTATAAAACCAAGTACGCTTCTAATGGGTGATTTTTTAAGGGCTATGGGAAAATTTTTCAAAAAAAAAAAACATATAAAATTCAAAAAATGCATGAAATCTTTATTTGAATCGATAGTACGGTCCATATAATTTTATGTTTGTTTAAGATGCCTCAAATGGCCCATCCGCTTAGTCCAATTTTGGCATATTCTTGCCAACATTTCGACCAGTACCGCGTGAATAAATGCTTCAATGTTGTCTTCCAATACATCAATAGAAGCGGACTTGTCTGCATAGACATGAGCTTTAACATGGCCCCACAAAAAATAGCCTACAAGGCGTTAAATCGCACGATCTAGGTGGCCAATTGACCGGTCCCGAACGTAAAATAAAATGTTCATCTAACTCGCCTCTCAATAAGTCCATTGTTAAGCGTGCTGTGTGGCATTTTGGGCCAAAAAAAAGGTTGGATATCTTCTCACGCTAGCGCTCACCATTCGCAGTTACGTTACGATTCGCAGCATCTTTAAAGGAGTACAGTGTAATGATGCTCATAAACCGCACCGAACTGTAACTTTTTCTGGATGCATTGCTTCTGGCTGATCTTCACTCCAAAATCGACAATTCTGCTTATTTACGTATCCATTGAGCCAAAAATGAGTTTCCATAAAATGGAAGAAGCGGGGGATGAACTTTCTTAAAAGAGTACGCATTTTGATAATAAAATTCAATGATTTGCAAGCATTGTTCGTTTTTAAGACGATTCATGGTTAAATTATAGACCAAACTGAAGATGTTTGACAGTGAAACAAAACACGAAACGTGCGTGAGCTGTTAAAACCAGTGTTGCCGAAAGGATAATAGCTAAAAAATCACCCGAATAAAATTTAGTTTTGAATCATGTATTTACATTTTTAGAGATTAAGCTGCATTAGATTTAAATTACACCATAAATGAAACGAATTTAGGTCATTTTGAAGAAGTTTCTGTTTGTTTTAATTCTTAAAGACTGGCAATGAAAAAATTTTAAAATAAAAACGTTAATTTATTAACGCATACATATATACATACATAATTGGCCATTACAACCTTTCAGTCAGGATTAGGGCCTAGCTTCGCAACACCACTCATGTTGTGTGTGTTAATTTTATACACGAGTGGCGGGACCTACAGTTTAAAGTTGAGTCCGAACGACACATTTTTTTGAGAAAGTTTTTTCATGGCAATTTTATTACTCTCAGAGTTTTTGCCAGAAATCTGCTGAGAGAAAGTCTGGCCGGGGATTTGAGCCCTCGCATCGCTTCTAATAAGCCGACACACTACCTACTAGACCACGAACTACTAAACTTAACGTATATTTTTTTAATGTACAGTTTCTTTTGAAGCACACTGTATATTGCAAAAATTTGTTAACTTAACTTTGCTAACAAATTCAAAAAATCTAACAATTGAGGCACATATTGTTACCAAATTCACCCTGCTATGGTAATCAAAAGGCTAATGATCGTTGAATTATTTTCCAACAAGCAAGCATCTGTCAGTGACAAGTCATAAACTTTAAACATAACTGTGCTATTACATATTGGTATGTAAAATTTTCAACGCTATTATATAATTTTAATATTTTAAAAACAAAAGAGTTTGGCAACAACTGGGACATAAATTTGTAACTAGTGTAACTCAGTTTCTTACTTAAAGAAATTTCAAGTTGTTTGTTGAGAAACAAAAGAGCTTGTAACAGAAATATGTACTTATGTGACATGATTATTGTTTAAGAATTTTTTAGAAAACTGATTACTCCTTTAAGGAATCCTTTTTATTTATTTTTAAGTTCTATTTTATTTTTACATATTCCTTAACAAGTATTTCATAAGTTTTATTAAGTAAATATTTTGCATATTTTCAAAATTGATGATACAACGCTTGTCACCAAGATTTGCAATGGGTTTGCAATAGTTGCGATGCTATTATATGGCATTAGGTTCAGAGCTTAAAACAAATAACTAAAAAATGAGTATTTTTTTATGAACTTCCCTTAATTTTTTTTTATTACATTCGCGAAAATTTTGTTTTCACTCTGGCTATTCGTGGGACATGAGCTCTGTTTTCGTTTTTAATACAGATAATTAATCTGAAATTTTAGTAAAATTTTTAGAATTAAGAATATAATTGTATTATGGAAAGTTTCTCCCTGGTCAACGTGAGTTAATGCATGAAGAACATATTCCCTACTAAACAGTACTATTCATGAAACTGGTGGTGCCCCGTTTAAAGCTTTCCCATTTATCGTTGTTTCAGCATTACGCGATAGTATTGGGATTCCCCTAAATCGTGTATTGGATTGATATTTTCGGTGCACTATATAGCGACGGTGTATATTATGTATCTTTTTCAACGCTCTTTTGCTACTCTGTCCAGAATAAAGATTTTTTAAAGAAAGAAAAATCAGTTTTATATCCCAAGCTGAACTGAAGTTATAGCAAAAAGTGTTTGCGGCAATTAGATCATAGGACTTATGTCTTGAAAACTTAAATCGCATTTTGCCAAGTTCAAGTTTTTTTGAGATATGACTATGTTGCAATAAAGGAACGATATTTACGTGTTAAGCTGCCTCGTTTAACGCTATTTCGTTAAGCGTTGCAACTTATTGGAACGTACAGGTATCCCTCGAATAACGCGGTGGTTAAGTTCCAGAAAAATTCTGCGCTATGTAATTCCGCGTTATAGAAGACTTAGCTTTCATATAAATTTAAGGGTTATGTTCCGATAAACTTTTTCCAAAATAAAAGTGGTACTAAATTAAAGATGGATGTACGTTTACAACTCAAAACCAATATTGAAACTTTATTTAACCAAAATTAAAAAACATAATGAAAAAAAAAAACTATCGGAAAACAGAAATATTCACTAGTCTGTGTCACTTACTTGGAACATCATATTACGTCGAAATAGTGAGCATATAATCATCATATTCATCAGGAGAAATTTCATCGAAAAAGTATTCGTTATTTGATAAAAACATTTTGTTGGACGTTATTCCAGTGATTATGTGATTGTGAAATCAGTTATCAGCCTTTGTTTGCCTTTTTTTCTCGGACTGTTTTTCGATATCGTAATAAGGCACGTTATACAAGTCGAAATTTCGCGTTGTAATGAAAATGTTTTTTTTTTTAAATCTCGTTATATCGAAAATGCGTTGTAGAAGTACCGTGTTATACAAGGGATACCTGTATTTCCCATGTTAAGCTAGATCTTACTGTCGGTTACTTACAGCAAAGAAAAATAAAAACCATATTGCCAGAGTAGCCACGGATCGGCGCATACGGAAATCAATGTCCGACTGACTGGAATTTCAAGAGAATCATTTATAATAAGCCGCTCCTTTTAGACTTAAGTTGGCCATATATTAGTTTTAAATGAACTGCCCAGTAGAACTAACTCAGTAAGCAAATATTCTTTTTACCATACCAGAACTTAGTAACTCTTAGCCATACCCCTAGTACATAGATTTTTTTCCAGTTACAGAAATAAAACAAGTTTTATATTCTCTAAAGGAACGAAACGAAATAAAAAAAGTATTTTTTACGAAACATCTTTCTGACTAGCTTTATAGGGAAGTTAGAAAACAAAAATGCAACAAAATAACGAACGCTTAACTTACATCAGTAAATAATAAAGTTGTCAACTAATTCTGGGAATTTAATCAAAATCTGTTTCATTGCTAGACATTTT
This sequence comes from Sarcophaga peregrina, assembly GCA_014635995.1. Lineage (NCBI taxonomy): Eukaryota > Metazoa > Arthropoda > Insecta > Diptera > Sarcophagidae > Sarcophaga > Sarcophaga peregrina. Next base: position 90,539,546 of record CM025792.1, on the reverse strand, counting down.
GTTTGCACTTAAATGACGCCACTAATGCACCTCACTAAGTATCTGCATTATAAAAACAAAATATTACTAATTCCCCTGTCTCTGTAAGATGAGCAATTTCAAAAGAACGTTTATTTGTAGAAAAATAACTCAAAAATGTTTAAGTAATTGAGTTTTTTTTTTATACAAATAGACGTTCTTCGGAAATCGTTTGTTTTTACAGAAACAGGGGATTAATAATAATGAAAACTTCATGTAATTATTTATTTATTTAAGAACACTTGTTAATATTAAGACGATATTTACCGTATTTGTTATACGAACTCTAATTGATTGCATAAATTCGTTACTGTTTCATTTAACAGATTCTGTGATAATATAATCTGTGACTGTAGCAACTGGTTTGAAAAACTTTGCATTTAATAAACAAGAATTTTTACAATAGTTATTACCCAAGAATGATAAACTAAAGATTACGCCTTGCGCATGATTTCCCGTTAGATGACGTTGTTGGGCTATTTTAAAGGTTTCCAAGTCTTTTTCATAGGTCAAAATGAACATTTCTTCTGAAAAGTGTATGCACTACGCGAAAGTAGTTGGCAGCCCTGCAATATAACTGAGATTATTATTAGCCAATAGGAAAACAATGAATACAATTTTCATGACGTCATTGTTCCAACATGCGCAGAAAGTTTTAATTTTGTGTGCGTGATGGCGTAATCTTTAGTTTATCATTCTTGGTTATTACTTACCTACTAGAGGTGTGCACAAGACATATAAAATTGCATTTTTCTCAAGACCGAATATTGATTGTAGGTGCAAATATAAATAAGTGTGAAGCAAAGATGGAGTACAAAAACACAACTGCACTTGTAAACCATTGTACAACAGTATAAAAAAGAGTTGTGTGAAGAGTGCAACTAAAATATTGTACTCTTCATAGAGTCATAACATGCATTTCTTTTTTTGCTCTCGGCAACCGGACATCTTCGTTGACGCCAGCATTTCCAGTAACTTTTTAAGCTTTTTATTTCTGGGGAAAAACCTTTTTTAACACTCTACTACCTTTTTACACTACTAATATTCATATGGCAATACTGAAAATGTAGCTTCAGTAGTAAAATATGCTCTTACAACTCAAAGCATAGTTCCGTTACTTCACAGGCAAACGAGTGCTGTTGTAGACATTGAATAAATGAGAAAAACAGATTTCAGTGCATTCGTAAAATCAAGAGCAACTGAAAAGAGTACACTACAGTACTGCATTCGGTGAAGGGTAAGCTAGCAGAATGTCTTATTCACACCTCTACTGCCTACCTTAAATAGCTGTGATTATATCTTTTAATATTGTTAAGCAATTTTTTAATAGGAACGTAGGTAGGAACAATGTTATGATGCAGTGCAATATTTTGCAAAATTATGTATAAAACATTGTATAAAAAGATCAAAGTTAAATCCGGCAAAATCTCGTTAAAGCTAATCAAAGCTTGTTATTAAACACTTCTCCATGTGAATAGATTAGATTACAACGAGTATTATTAAATAACATCTTCATGTAAATCAATACAAGCAAGTATTGTTCGAGGAGAATCACTTCAATGTAAAAAAATCTTTACATTTTGAAACATGTTTGACACCATTATGGTGCTAAGAAATTGATAAGAAGAAATACGTTATACCCGAACAAACATACGTAATTTTTATTTCAACATTTGTATTCAAATTTTTCTTTAGGCAAAATAAAAAATATCAATAACTTGAAACAATAGATGGAAATAAATTTGAATAATTTGATCTTGGCAGTGAATATCACACCAAAACAAATGTCAACTAAAAAAATAATAAACATACTGGCACACATACAGTGGATAGCAAAAGTCTTAGTATTCCAATATATTTTGGTAAAAAAAACGTTCCCACAGGCTTAATACTCTTGCACAAAGTCCTGATATGACTTCAAAAAGGTAATTAGGAAAGGTAATTTGAAAGAACGGTTACGTAATCGCTCAAAAAAGTCAAACGAAAAACTTGTTTATGGTGCCACAAGAAAACACTAAACAAAACTTGTACATTCAATTCCAAATGGGTTAATTGGAGTGCTTGACCTTAAGGGATATTCTACTAAGTGATAACATTTTCCTATATTAGGTTTCTACATTTTAAATTTATTCAAGGTTCTCCTTGAGTGTTCCTTATTCTTCTCTTGATTTATAAAAAAAACATTAAAAAATTGTTTCTTTTTATAATAAAACAGAAATAAATAAATAAATTAAATATAAAAACTTTAATTTTTTTATACAAATTTTTGATTAAAATTTATGAATTTATCATATATATTATTTCTAAAGCACTTTTTTTGTCGGTTGCAAATATCTCCCGTACCACCGCATCAAATTTAATGAACGATATCTCATTTTAAAGCTTATATTTAATACTAATGGCGAAAAATAATTACAAATTGAAAAATTAATATTTTCATTGATAAAAATTATGTTTTATATAGAACTGCATGACAATACTGTTGTCATTATGATTACATGTTTTTGTTCAAGTGTGGTAATACAGGGTCGCTTATTAGCAATGCAGTTCTACATAATATAGTATGTACTAAAATCCATTCTGACAATACTATAATGCCGTTTATTACTGAGTCAGTTATAACGCTCCTTTATTGCAACATAGTCATATCTCAAAAAATTAAAAATTTGTAGTTACTTAAGCAAAATTGCTCTTTTAGACCTTCTGTACATGTTGAAAAAAAAATCAGTTTTATATCCCAAGCTGAACCGAAGTTTTAGCAAAAAATGTTTGCGGCAATTACATCATAGGACTTATGTCTTGAAAACTTAAATCGCATTTTGCCAAGTTCAAGATTTTTTGAGATATGACTTTGTTGCAATAAAGGAGCGATATATAATATGCATATTAAGTTGTAAGTTGTAATATACATACATATATAGTGTCAGCTAGGGATGCCAAACGGGATCGGTTTTTAAAAATCCCGGGATTCGGGATTTTGTAAATCCCGGGATATTTCGGGATAATTCGGGATCCAAAAATCCCGAAAAATCATAGGCTAAATCGTGATTTTCTCTTAATAATAAAAATATTTCGTTAACAAAATCATTTGTATTCCAATTATGTATGTATATCAGGATTATATATATACATATACATACATAATTGGTCATTACAACGCTTCAGTCAGGATTATTGACCTAGTTTCTCATACTATTTATGTTGCGTGTATTAATTTTTATACATACGTAGTGGGACCTACAGTTTAAAGTCGACTCCGAACGACAGATTTTTGAGAAACTTTTCATGGCAAATATCAGAATTATATGTCATTAAAAATAAAATTTTAAAACAATAAGATAAAAAGTAACAAAAAAAGCGTAAAATAACAAAAATAAAAATTGTTCACACATATGCAAATGCATTAGTTTTAAGAAAATTATTTGGATTCCAACAAAAAGATTAAATTATCTAACATGTGATCTGATAGGCTTGAACGAATGTAGTTGTAAACATACGCTGACGTCGGAAAACATTTATCGCAATCAACATTTGGTGGTAAAATAGTTCCAAGACAGCTTTATGCAACTTGTAAATATTCACCTCTACTACCTCCTGATGTAAATAAATCTATTTCTTTGGACAGTTGAGTACTAAATCAGTTACCCTATTAATTCGTTTTATAGAGCTTTTGCATTCTCCAATGGCATCAAATAACTCTTTATCAATGGAAGTGTGGTGTTCCTCATCTGAGAATCTATTATCGAAGTTTAGTGATATAGAATTTTTTTTCCAGGACCTTTTGTAGGGTCAAAATACATACGAATTCACAATCCCGAAAATCCCGAAAAATCCCGGGATAAGTTTTTAAAAATCCCGGGATTCGGGATTGTGTGAATCCCGAAAATCCCGGGATTTCGAGTTTCGGGATTTCCCGTTTGGCATCCCTAGTGTCAGCTGATATTTAACAGTTAAAAAGGTTTTAAGAAGAATAAGAATAAAAATAACGTGCAACGTAAGAATATAAATAACGTGCATTTGAAAAGACAAATGCAATTCTAATGTTAATCAGAAATCTTAATGCTAAACAAGGGTTAATATATGGTACAAGGCTAATCGTAACAAACTTGGGAGAGCACACCATATCAGCAAAAATTATTCATACCGATAAAACTGTACTCATACCCCGAATCAACCTTACACCTTCTGATCCAACTGTGCCTTTCCAAATGACACGAAAAAAATTCCCTGTGAAAGTTCCTTTTGCTATGACGATAAATAAAGCACAAGACCAAACCCTTCAAAAGGTAGGATTGTATTTACCAGAATCGGTCTTTTCAAATGGGCAGTTATACGTGGTTTTTTCTCGAGTGCGTACGTTTAAAGATATTTTTGTTTGTATTAAGGATTCCTACGGGCAAAAAGTTAACGATTATCATGTCATTACCTCTAACATTGTATTCAAAGAAGTATTATAAAAGCATTTAAACATATGTATGTATGTATGTAAATATGTGTGATGATGTTATGATTTCTAATATTTTTATACTTTTAATAAAATTTCTATTAGTTATTTTCATTTTTTGTTACAAAAATGACAACTAACGGTGCGAAATATTCGCATGGGTCATCTAGTCAAAATATATTGAAGTACTAAGACTTTTGCTGTCCACTGTACATACAAATATAAAAAAAAGAATTTTTTTTATTTCATAAATCAGAAATAAAACAAAACAAATATTTTTAAATCAAAATTTTCAAATGTTTATAAACAATGAAAAAGATTCTTTATATTATAAAAAAAAAAAAAAACTCAAAACCGGTTTGAAACCAAAAAAAGAATTTAAATTTAAATTAAAGGCACTGAAGTCTGTTTTACTATAAAATTAAAATAAAATCAAAAATACAAACAAACGTTAAAGCAGGTGACTTCATCATAAAAAAACTTGTAAAAAATATTGAAAAATATTTGCCAATAAAATTAAAAACAATTTTCTTGCATGATTGAATTTTTATAGCATTTTGGAACTGTTACAAGTACTATTAACTTCACGCCAAGTTTAGAGTAGGTCAGTTAATACTAATGAACACCATAAATAAAGTGTAGTGTTTAAATTTATTTTATATTTTTCATCAGGTAAATTATTTTTATAACAGTTGAGTGTATACCACAATTAAACACTAAATTTTATTTTCCTTTATGTCTAAAATAAGTTTTAAATAAACATTTTTAAATGACTTTGATTTTCATTAAAGATATCACATCCGTTACATACACAGTGTGCGACAAAAGAAATTGTATATTTAAAGATATGCAGACAGATTAATAAATTATCATTATTTTTATATTTGTCAAATTTTTTCGCGCACTCTCCTTAAGTGGTATAAGTAGTGTACAGTTTATTTTGACGCTTACAAATTTAAACATAATTAACAAAGCTAAGCAAATAAAAAAAGTTATTAATTATCATCTCTAAGTACTTAAAAGTATCAGTATAACACCTGTTGCATTAATTTAGGAATAATGGTTCAGTTAGGGTTAGCAACTAAATTTCATTTGCAATTACGAAAACATGGTTAACAGTGAAGTGAATTCAGCATTCATAGATAATTAAATATTTTGTAAGGAAATGAGAGCTTCAATGTTCCTCTTTTTTATACCAACCGGACTACACTATTGTGATGAAAAAAATTTTAAATAAAAAAGTGTAGAACAGGTATACCTGTTTACATAACATAGCATAATTGGTCATTAGAACCCATCAGTCAGGATTACTGACCTAGCTTCTCACACCACTTATGTTGTGTGTGTTAATTTTATACATGAGTACCGGGACCTACAGTTTAAAGTCGACTCCGAACGACAGATTTTATGAGAAACTTTACATGGCAATTTTATATACTCCCAGAGTTTTTGCCAGAAATCTGTTGAGAGGAAATCGCCGAAAAAATACTTTTTGTATTTTATTTTGATGTCTGGCCTGGTACTCGAACCCTGGCTACTTGACCACGGCGACCACAATACCTGTTTATTGTCTTCTGAAGAAACGCGACGCACCCAAAACGACGGAGAACGAAGCACGATTTTCCATACATTTATATTGATTTTCATTTAATTGGTTCCGAGATTCATAATTTTAGCTGAAAAAATAGATTTTTCAATGAAAGATATTTAATTCAGACATGCACTTATATTGAGAAAATCGCAATAAACGGCATTACTGATTTCAATATTTCATATAGAATTTCAATTAATTATTGGTCAATAAATTCATAAATTGTTATAATATTGATTAAAACTTCAAATACAACACTGTTCAGTGCGCATATAACATTTTTCCGAACACTTTCTATTGATATTTGACAACTCAAATGTAAACAACGACAGTGTCATAAGAAAAAGCTTTCTATTCTGCTAGCTATCCAATATTATCAAATTTTTATGTCTCATCCTTCTGAGGAAAGCCATTTTGGAGTCACAAGTAGTCCTTATTAATCGCAATAGCTTGGCGTTTCGGTTCCATTTTTTCTAAAAATATTTTTGGCACTAATTTTCGCGATTAAATTAAAAGCAATTTTGTTGAAGCAATCAGCTGTTTTGTTTACCAGCTGTCAAATAAATTTTCGTATATTATATGTCTGAACGTTAAAAATATTGTTCTCAATAAACCGAATATTGATTTAATAAAAGTGCATGTCTGAACATAGTATTAGCTTTGTACAAACATTTTCGTATTAACGACGCAAATCGAAGCACTAACGACGAAACTTCGAAACATGCGACTCAAACTGAAACAAAAACGACGCAACCCGAGGTGTTAGTGTATAGTTTTAATCAGACGTCCAAACTTTAAATGGCGTCAAGTTTAAAGAGAAATATTGACACAAGGTTGCTAATACCGTCATCAATAGGACATGGCGATAATGTCGTTAAGACGAAACTTCCTGCTTCACTACAACCCTTCAGACAGAATTATGACCTAGCTTCTTACACCACATACATATATTGTGAGTGGCGATCTACAGTTTAAAGAAGATGAAGAAAGACAGATTTTTAAGAAACTTTTCATGGCAATTTTATTTGCTCTCAGAGTTTTTTCTTGCCAGAAATCTGCTGAGAGGAAATCGCGAAATAAATTCATATTTTCGTTTTGATATCTGACCTGACGTCTAATAAGTCCGCACCCTAGCTACTAGCTAGGGTGACTTAACATTTTTTCAATGGCTCCATTAAATTTCATACAGCCAAGTTACATTAGGTAATTGTTACAATGTCAACAACTTCACTATTTTAGACTCAACGAACCTGAAACTAGCGAAACATAAATGAACGCTAATTAAACAGTAGTTTCACTAAATAACTGTAATACTTTGTTTGTTAAGCATACAAATTTAAACAATAAAAATATTTTTAAAAATGAAAATAAATGTTTTAAAATTAACTGTGATGACATGGTGGTTCCGCGTAAAAGTCAATGACTTGGTTTTCCAACCAAAAACAATGAAAAAAAGAAGATAAATGTCTGGTCATTAGTTTAGTAAAATCGTATATAATTATGCTAAAACATAATATTTTCATACCATTAAATAAATTTCGTATTGTTTTAAACAATTTGCATGTTACGCTTTAATATTTACAAAAAACGCTTTGCGTGTGAAAATCTAAGAATATGAATAAAAATGAACAATTAGCTCTTGGAGGTCGTGGAACTGTATGAAGTAACATGAAGTATTTGAAAAACCATAGGTGGCCCGAATAGAAAATACTAAATGGTTTAATTTTCTTAAGGTAATAGTTTACAATACCATTTTATTTACATGACATGCAAAAGTTAGGGTGTCCATAAAAATATATTTTTTTAATTTTTCAAAAAAAAAACAGAAAATATAAGAAAATTGTGTTTGGTTAAGCCCGAACATATAAAATCCTATACCATGAGACACTTTGGGAATTCTAGAATGTATTACAGTTAGATGCAACTCTGGACCCATTTGATTTATAGGTTAAACAGATCGATAGCTGAGTTATCGAAGGCACTTTGCAAGTGCGACAACTCAATACACTCAGATCTTTTTACTAACACACTCACATTTCAACTCGCAAGAGAAGACAGTGAATTTTTGAAGCTCACTTACAGTGGACAACAAAAGTCTTAGTACTACAATATATTTTGACAATTTCGTGAATTTTAACCAACAGTTTGTATGAAATAATTAAGGTTTTTATATTTAATTTATTAATTTATTTCTGTTTTATTATAAAACAAAAAATTTTTTAATAATTTTCATAAAACAAAGGAAAAATAAGGAAAAGTTGCAGATGTCTTTATAGGTATACCCAAGGAGGACCCTGAGTAAATTTAAAATGTAGAAACTTAATACAGTCAAACTCGGTTATAACGAACTCCGTCGGACCAGAAAATATGAAATATAAATAATTTTTTTTGATTTTAACAAAAAAATTTTTTTTAATAGAAACAAAAAATTTAGCAGCTGACGTTTTAATTCTTTTATCTATCAGTTGATTAAAGTTATCCCAGGTCAGACATCAAAACGAAAAAATATTTTTCTTCGGCGACTTCCTCTCAGCAGATTTCTGGCAAAGACTCTGAGAGTAAAAATTGCCATGGAAAGCTTCTCAAAAATCTGTCGTTCGGAGTCGACTTTAAAACTGTAGGTTCCGCCACTCATGTATAAAATTAACGCACACAACATAAGTGGTGTGAGAAGCTAGGTCGTAATCCTGACTGAAGGGTTGTAATGGCCAATTATGTACGTATGTATGTGATTAAAGTTATTGAGTTAAATTTAATACTGCGATATTAAATAAGAGTAAAGACTATTGCCACACTTTAAAGTTATTTCTGAGGGTTCGTTATAAAAAGGCAAAAATGTATGAGATTTAATTACTGTGACCTTTTAACCGAGAATTCGTTATAAACTAATTTGACTGTGTATGAAAATGTTATCCCTTGTATTTAGTAAAATATTCCTTAAGGTCTATCACTCCATTTAACCCATTTGGAATTGAATGTACAAGCTTTGTTTAGTGTTTTCTAATGGCACCATGAGCAAGTTTTTCGATTGACTTTTGTTTGAGGTTTAACTATTACGTAACCGTTCTTTTAAAGCACTTCCTAAATACTCTCTTGAAGTCATATCGGGACTTTGTGCAAGAGTATTAAGCCTGTGGCAACTTTTTTGTCAAAATATATTGGAGTACAGGTAGTCCCCGACTTACGACCATTTTTTTTCATAGAAAATTTATAAAGCAGACAAATATGTTGTATTAGTACAGTATGTAATTTTCTTCTTAATTTTTTTTATATGAAATTCTACGACCAATGACCAAGAACCTATCTCGGTCGTAAGTCGGGGAATACCTGTACTAAGAATTTTGCTGTTCATTGTATGTACCTAAAAATTTCTTTTTTGCAATATCATTATTCATAGCCCTGTGTGGCTTCTTGAAATTCAGATAATGTTTCATAAGATTGCCGTGAGTCTATACTTCAGGATATTTAGTTTTGGGACTATCCTTACATCTGAATTTTAGTACATATTATACCTTATTGTAATGGACACCCTAATACAGTAATAACATAAATAGGCTTCTGCTGTTGTATGCCAGTGCATAATTAAATGTTTTCATGTGTAATTTGTCTCACATCGTAAATAATAATTATAAGTTGGAAAAAAAAAAATATTTTTTTTAATTTAACAAATATAAACATTAATTTACGTTTTCACTCACTAAATATTTTACTTCTATTGCACACACTAATACTATTGCCACGAAGAGATTTGTACAAACAATTAAAATGGAAACATGGAATAGATTTAAAAATTTAAATATTTAACAAGCAATTAAAATTGATTTTAACAAACGATTTGTTTGCCATATGAGATGAGTTTAGATTTTTAAAGTCATTTTCTAAAATAAATCAGAAGCAAAGTATTTATGATTGTTGTTAATATTTATTTGATCTTTAGATATTTAAAATATTTAAAAATTTTAAGAAATATTTTTTTTAAATTCCTTAATACCGATAACGATGATCTATTCGATAACTTAAAAATATTGCGAATATAAAAGTTTAAAGTTATTTCTGAGGGTTCGTTATAAAAAGGCAAAAATGTATGAGATTTAATTACTGTGACCTTTTAACCGAGAATTCGTTATAAACTAATTTGACTGTGTATGAAAATGTTATCCCTTGTATTTAGTAAAATATTCCTTAAGGTCTATCACTCCATTTAACCCATTTGGAATTGAATGTACAAGCTTTGTTTAGTGTTTTCTAATGGCACCATGAGCAAGTTTTTCGATTGACTTTTGTTTGAGGTTTAACTATTACGTAACCGTTCTTTTAAAGCACTTCCTAAATACTCTCTTGTGAAAGTCATATAGGGACTTTGTGCAAGAGTATTAAGCCTGTGCCAACTTTTTTGTAAACATATATTGGAGTATAGGTAGTCCCCGACTTACCACCATTTTTTTTCATAGAAAATTTATAAAGCAGACAAATATGTTGTATTAGTACAGTATGTAATTTTCTTCTTAATTTTTTTTATATGAAATTCTACGACCAATGACCAAGAACCTATCTCGGTCGTAAGTCGGGGAATACCTGTACTAAGAATTTTGCTGTTCATTGTATGTACCTAAAAATTTCTTTTTTGCAATATCATTATTCATAGCCCTGTGTGGCTTCTTGAAATTCAGATTAATGTTTCATAAGATTGCCGTGAGTGTATACTTCAGGATATTTAGTTTTGGGACTATCCTTACATCTGAATTTTAGTACATATTATACCTTATTGTAATGGACACCCTAATACAGTAATAACATAAATAGGCTTCTGCTGTTGTATGCCAGTGCATAATTAAATGTTTTCATGTGTAATTTGTCTCACATCGTAAATAATAATTATGAGTTGAAAAAAAAAAATATTTTTTTTAATTTAACAAATAAAACATTAATTTACGTTTTCACTCACTAAATATTTTACTTCTATTGCACACACTGATACTACTGCCACGAAGAGATTTGTACAAACAATTAAAATGGAAAACATGGAATAGATTTAAAAATTTTAACAAATATGGTAGACAGATAGAGCAATAAATATTTAACAAGCAATTAAAATTGATTTTAACAAACGATTTGTTTGCCATATGAGATGAGTTTAGATTTTTAAAGTCATTTTCTAAAATAAATCAGAAGCAAAGTATTTATGATTGTTGTTAATATTTATTTGATCTTTAGATATTTAAAATATTTTAAAAATTTTAAGAATTATTTTTTTTTAAATTCCTTAGTACCGATAACGATGATCTATTCGATAACTTAAAAATATTGCGAATATAAAAGACTATATTTTAATAATTTTTTTAATGGGATTTTAGACATTTGGGGTCTGTTTTCAATTTTATTCGCATAAAAAGAATAAATCAAGACTATTTCGTAAACTCTGTAATGAAACGTATTTCAGTCAATGCATTTTACATCTATCGAACGCTATGAGGCAAAAACGTCCCACCTTTATTTCCATAAATAATTTTCAACTGATGGGTGTGATGGAATATTGCTACTTCACAGCTGTGCTATGTTAAAGTCCTCTTATACGATATGTATTTTACATCTGTCATATTTTCTAGCGCAAAAAGGCTGTCAAAAGAAATTGTCAAGTCCATTTTATTAAAGTTTCTTTCAAAGTGTAAACTGGAAACCACGTTTAAAAGAGAATTTAGGAAAATTTCCCTAGAAACGAGGCTTATTTTTATAAAAAGTTGGTAATTCCTTTAACATTCATTGTAAAATTACTTATCTTTAGAGTGCCGTGACAGTATAGCGAATAATGTAATGAATTTAAGGGTTGTGGATTCGATTCTTATCAAAGATTTTTATCTCTTACACTTCTTGTTGTCACTGTATTGAAATAATAATTTGTTTGCCAAACTATAATACCTTAATATATGCCTTATAGTTTAACGCTGACAAAGGTATTGGCAAGGCCATTAGTTCGATAAACTTTTTCCAATGTTTTAAAGAAAATAAATAAATTTTAAAAATAAACTGTCTCTACTAAATATAAATTGAAATTATAATGTGATTTATATATTTCGAAAAATTCATGAACCAACTAAATTAGGGTCGACATTTATTTCTTTGTTTATATTTCTATAACCCAAAAAAAAATTTTTTAAAAATTTATAGGCGATGAAAAACTTATAAATTTTTTTATACTTACTAAGCATTGTACAGTATTCCATCGATTTACGTCGTCTCGATTTACGTTGTTTCGATTAACGTCGTCAAAAATTTTGTTCCCTTCAACTTCGATTTACGTCGTTATTCGATTTACATCGCCTCTGTTGTCTATAAACCAAATCTGGGGAATTCCCTTTTTAAAAAATATTCAATACATGGAATAAAAATTTAATTATCCCTTTCCCTGTCCATGTGATGCACAAGCGTATGAAACCAACTTGCTGTGCATCACATAGCTCCAAATGCATCTGTTAGCATGAGTTATTTGAAATTCGATTTACGTCGCCTTTTTCCGGAACATTCTACGACGTAAATCGAGGGAATACTGTATATGCCTTTGGTGATATTAAAAATTACAACCAGACAGTGACTTCTTGTCTATGGAACTTAAAATTTTCATTAAAAAAAAGAAAAATTTTTTATTTATTAGTTGCGTAAAAAGAAATCAAGGTCTTTTAGATTTCCTGCTGTTTGTTTTGTTTTTTTTTTGTATTTTTCTTGGCAGCTATTAACTAGAAATGTTTATCCCTTCAGTAGAAGAAAAAGTATCATAGATCATGTGTGTTTATGATGATCGTAAACTTATTATGTATGCCATGCAGATATCTTTTTCATTCATTCCATTCCATTCATTGAATAATTCCAATATTAATTTCCTTTTCATTTTATTACAATGACGTGCTATTTCAATTTATTTGATTGAATATTTAATAATTCAACTTTGGTTAACAACGTACGATCACTGTAATCGTCAGAATAGAAGTTTTATAAAGTCGTTAAACTCTATGCTTTAAATCCTTTACAGTGATTACAAAGAGTGAATTCGTTTCGTGTTGGCTATTACAACCCTTCAGTCAGGATTACAACCCAGCTTCTCACACCACTTATGTTGTGTGCGTTAATTCTATACAAGAGTGGCGGGACCTACAGTTTAAAGTCGACTCCGAATAACAAATTTTTGAAAACCTTTTCATGGCAATTTTAGAAATATTTTCATATTTTCGTTTTGATGTTAGACCTGGGATTTTTTGCTTAACTAAAATATAATAAGAATAAGAATGCACTTATTAAGGATCATAATTAAGCATTAGAGGATCACTTTGATAAGAAATGAAAACTTATATCTGTACCGTCAGATTGCTTACAAACTTTTAAAAAACTCTTCATCATCTAAAGCGATGAGACCTATTTCTGGATCTGATTTGGTACGCTACCAATTCACATGAGATAAAAGTGCGTCTAATATAAGCTAAAAAAGGTCACTGTTTAGTATGAATTTAGAGTTGGCGGTCCATATTTCTTTAAAAATAACGGCGAGCTCTATAGGTTGGTGATTACCAACTTTCTTTTTTATAGCCTGAATTGAATAATATGGACATCAACGCAATGTAGCTCAACAGGACAGCGCTACGTGCAACACAGCTCATGCCATGCGATTTGACTCCGTTGGATATTTTCTTAAGTTGCAAGAGTATGCGGATAAGCTACAAACCCAGTAATACTCAACAACCGGAGGGTCGCCGTGGTGTAGTAGGTAATGTGCTGGCTTATTAGACGTAATGCCAGGGTTCGAGTCCCAGGCCAGACATCGAAAAAAAAAAATACAAAAAGTATTTTTTCGGTAATTTCTTCTCTTTCTCTTCTTATTTCTCAAAAATCTGTCGTTCGGAGTCGACTTTAAACTGTAGGTCCCGCCACTTCTGTATAAAATTAACACACACAACATAAGTGGTGTGAGAAATTGCGGGCTTTTTGGGGACGATTGCTGTAGACTATCTAATGGTGAAGGTATAGCACTGGCCATTTTATAGTCCCCAGCAGCAACTCGTTTCCTTACCGTTCCCATCTTTCCTCTTTCCACCTTTCCTAAAAACCTGCATGAGTAGGGGTCATCCCCTGAGTGCTGGTTTTATAAAACAAAAAAAAAATACTTAACAACATAACAAATATCATCGATCAAATTCAATCTGATTTATTCTGCAGGCTATTGGGAAAGAGCACATTCCGGATGCACTACATTTATGAAAGCCTTGTAGGAGATTTTAATGATGATATATTCGAAAACGAAATTTGATAAAATATATCTCAAGTGGAAAGATTTGAATTACTCTAATATCCGACGACTTCATTTCACATTATTTGTGGTTATACCGCGCTTGGCAGACAGAGGGTTCACCAGCTGGATAACATTGTCGAAACTCCAAATTCCTGAATTCTTAAAAGACCTTAGATTCGGAGTATATTTTAATAAAACAAAATCTTCTTCGTTAATGAAGTTCTTATACCACTTAGGTAACATTATCTAGTCTCCACTTAAGGAAGCAAAACTTCGGATTATGCTTTAATTCCTTAGTCCTTATGTTAGGAGCTTAAAATAATAGACTTTAATCAATAGATCTTCTTCGGTACAGTGGATTTCTTATATTTTTATGAGAACTTTTTACTGTTTTCAGATCCTGTATCCACTTGTATAGTTTCCGTAGTCTAGTAGATAATGTGTTAGCTTATTAAACGTGAGGGTCATTGTTTAAGCACCAGCCTAGACATCTGAAACAAAATAAAATTTGAAAAATAGTTCTTCGTAGATTTTTCTCTCGGCAGTCTTCTGGCAAAAATTCTGAGAGTAAAATAAAATTGCCATGAAAAAGTTTCTCAAAAATCTGTCCTTAAACTGTAGTTCCCACCACTCATGGGTAAAATTAACGCACACAACATACGAGGTGTGAGAAGCTAGGTCGTAATTTTAACTGAAGGCTTATTAATGACCAATTATGTATGTATGTGTTAGAGCTTCAGTCAAACATATTATATGAGCTAGTATGTCTTCTATCATATTAACTGTTAGCCATTGTTCTGGATTAAATTACTCGTTGTTCAGAGGGCAAGGGTTTTTTATAAAACCGCCAATTCAAATATAGTCGCCGTGGTCTAGTGGGTAGTGTGTTGGCTTATTAGACGAAAGGCCCGGGTTCGAATCCTAGGTCAGACATCAAAACGAAAAAATATTTCTTCGGCGACTTCCTCTCAGCAGATTTCTGGCAAAGACTCTGAGATTACAAATTGCCATGAAAAGCTTCTCAAAAATCTGTCGTTCGGAGTCGACTTTAAACTGTAGGTCCCGCCACTCATGTATAAAATTAACGCACACAACATAAGTGGTGTGAGAAGCTAGGTCGTAATCCTGACTGAAGGGTTGTAATGGCCAATTATGTATGTATGTAATTCAAATATATTATGCGGATGATATTAGTCTTTTTATCTTATTCCTGTCCTGTACACCCTAACCTTTCTTATTTTTGTAGCCACTACCTATTATTTTTAACACAAGTGTACCGTCTTTAAAACTGAAAAATAAATGCATTTGTTCAATTTATAGCTTATTTAAAACCAACAACAACAACAAATTCTTTACACTGCACATAAACTTTTTCAAACACACGTGATTGCTCGTAAAACGGGTATTTCGTTTAAAGCCCAAATAGTTCTAGTGAAGCTATTTTAAAAGGCGTTGCATTCCATTACCAAAATTGAACACAAAATAGAAAAAAAAACGTAAAAAAGGGTGACAATAAATTTAATGAATTTTTTTATGCAGGTAGTGGCTGTATTGTTTAAACGTTTTTCTTTCTGTATTTCATAGACTAAAGCCGCAACGCAAGTATGAATGAAAACATAATGAATTTTCATAAATAAAGAAGAGTATCTCCTGTATGTACTGAAAACCAACACACTTCTCCCATTGACGTGGGTGCATTTAACGTGAAGTGAATCATAAAAAAAAATTTTTTTTAAATTATTTTTTTTGTTCATTTTAAAAGCGTTGCTTAGCTGACAGACATCTAAAGGAATAATTTCATTAACACATAATATTATTTGTAATAAAAATTAAAAAGTTTCTTAACTTAATTACGTTTTAAATGTTCTTAACCATGAAATTAGAAAATTTTGTAAATATTTTTTGTTTAATTTTCTGCAACAAGGCGTGTGTTCATAAATTTAATTTTTCTTTGAAATTGTTTTTATTTTCTTCTTTTTTTTCTTTGGCACAATTTCTAAAACGTTTTTGGCACAAATCACGAAACTCACCAGCACTCTGTGGCGTGTAAGATCATACTTAACCTTAATCATTGAAATTTTGTAAATTTCATAGAAAATTATGAAAGTTTTTTTTTTATTATTATTAAAATAAATATGATTCTATAAATATAAAAATAAGTATTATTTTTATTTATTTTTAAATACGCATGTAACTGTAAGAAATTGTAAAAAAAAATATTTTTTTTTTTAGAAATTATCAAAATGGCACCTAAAACTTATTAGTGACGTTCACGTCATAAACAATATGCCTAGCCTTGATCGCTGATCTAAGAATTTATAAATTTTTGATAATTTAAATTCATTATTTACTGAGATTTGTTTGTTTATTTTAATTGATTTTTATTCTTGTGCATTTAAAAAGTGTAGTAAAAAGAAATCTATTATTTATCCAATAGGCGACTATATGAATCTGTATCCCACATTGTGTAAGTTTGATTGGATTAAAGGCTTTAGCAACCCAACAATTTATACCACAAAAAATTACTTAAGCTTGCTGTTAGAGCCATGAATAATAAACTAAAGATTACGCCATCACGCACACAAAATGATAACTTTCTGCGCATGTTGAATCAATGACGTCACGAAAATTGTTTTCATTGTTTTCCTATTGGCTAATGATAATGTAAGTTATATTGCAGGGCTGCCAACTACTTTCGCGTAGTGCATACAAATTTCAGAAGAAATGTTCATTTTCACATATGAAAAAGACTTGGAAACCTTTAAAATAGCCCAACAACGTCATTTAACGGGAAATCATGCGCAAGGCGTAATCTTTAGTTTATCATTCTTGGTTAGAGCCAGCATCCCAAATGAACATCAGCAAACAAAAATTAATTCAGATTTTATTCAACACAAGCCAGGCGACCGAGTACTTAAATAACGTCTGTGACTTGTGGTTGTTCTTATATTAACCAATCAAACGTAACTTTAACCGTTTTAGGGCTTATTTGTGGAAACTTGGCTTAAATAAGGAAGGAACTTAATATTTGATAAAAATCCTTTGACTTTAATTGTACAGAACTCTACACTAATTGCCGTTCTATTAGTCAATCCCATACAAGTTAGGACAAAGGAATTGGTCATTATATCTCTTCGCTCAAGGTTTCGATCCAGCTTCCCACACTATTTATGTTATGTTTGTAATTTTATACATGAATGGTTGGAGATGTCTGGCCTGTCTTTTGAATCGTGGCCTCACTTCTAATAAGCCATTATACTTTCTACTAGATTACGGTGAGATCAAGAATTCTAAGACCGAATTTCCATCAGCGAAATTTAACAGCATTAATCAGTTTTTAATTACTGACTATGTCATTTCGGACGGTCAGGTTTAAGGTCCGTTTGAAATAAGAAATTGCCTATTAATGGCTATTGTGCTATTGATAACTTCAAATTGAATCTAACATAATTGATGCATCTGAAATTCCAAGAACTTGGTTGGATGAATTTTATGGCTTGACTTCTAAGCCGAACATGACAACAATTGGCTGTCAAATGTTATTAACTGAACCTTAATAAAAGCCCTCGGAAAACTACTGTAAGACTTTATTTAGATATCCTATATACCCACGAGATGTTGCAATAAATTGTGCTAAAAAATGGAGAATATTTATCTCAAGTGGAAGGATTTGAATTATTCTAATTCCCCAAGACCTCATTTCACATTATTTGTGGTTATACCGCGCTTGGCAGACAGAGGGTTCACCAGCTTGATAACATTGTCGAAACTCCATATTCCTGAATTCTTAAAAGACCTTAGATTCGGAGTTTATTTTAATAAAACAAAGATCTTCTTCGCTAATGAAGTTCTTATACAACTTTGGTAATTAGCTAGTCTCCACTTAAGGACGCAAAACTTCGGATTGTGCTTTAATTCATGAAAGTCCTTAGATTAGGAGCTTAAAATAATAGACATTGATCAAGAGATTTTCTTCGGTATAGTGACTTTCTTATATCTTTATGAGAACTTTTTACTGTTTTCAGATCCTGTAGCCACTTGTAGTTTCCGTAGTCTAGTTGATAATGTGTTAGCTTATTAGGTGTGAGGGTCATTGTTCAAGCACCAGCCTAAACATCTCAAACAAAACAAAATTTGAAAAATATTTCTTCCTTGATTTTTCTCTCAGCAGTCTTCTGGCAAAGCCTCCGAGAGTAAATAAAATTACCATGAAAAGTTTCTCAAAAATCCGTTGTTCGGAGTCGACTTTAAGCTGTAGGTCCCACCACTTATGGATGCAATTAGCACACACAACATAAGTGGTGTGATAAGCTAGGTCATAATCCTGACTGGAGGGCTGTAATGTAATGTCAGTAATAGGCAGTAAATTAAGCGTTATATTTTCTGTGAAGGCCCTTGAAAATATCCCAACTGGCAACGTAGCAGAAATCGTATACTGATTCATATACAGAACAAAAAAGCGTTCATTTTCGTGTAAATAACAGCGAAATAGTTTAAATGTAATTAAATTATTTATAAAAGAAAAAGTATTTCAATAGCAATATCATTAATTCCTCTCATACAATTTCAAAATTCATTAGAAATTTAATTTCCTTGATTAATGGCATCTGATCGATGTAATCGTTTGTTTATTCCTCTAAACATGGCTAAAATATCGATTTTAAGACACGTTTCATAATGCTAAATGAAATTGTATTTAGAATGATCGATTTACGAATGCATAGGATTTGCAAGTGTAAAATTCAAAAGCAATTCATTTAGAATTCATTTAGAATTTGAAATTAAACAAAAAAAAATATTTCAATTTCAAATTCGTGAAAAAGGAAAGAAACAACAAATCTTACGAATTGTGAGATGTAATGTATTGTAATTTAAACACACTGTAATTTAAAATAAAACATGCGATTAGTAGTTGTACCAGTGTTACTCTGCTGAGATTGACGTACGAGGTTCGATCCAAAAACAAGGCAACCTAAAAAAGCAAATCAACAAAAAGTTGGAAAGAATTGGTCTTTATTTCTCACCATTAACTTCTTTTAGTTCCATACTCTTTTGCCAAATTTATTCAATAATACCGATCAGAGATCAGCAATGAATCGTTTTTCCGCTACTCATAAGCACTCATGCAATTTTGAGTATGAGTGAATCAACAGAATTGAAATTTAACCACTCTAATTCATTCGTTGTCTAGTAGGTAGTGTGGTGGCTTATTAGACGTAAAACCAGGGTTCGAGTCCCAGGCCAGACATCGAAACAAAATACAAAAAGTATTTTTTCGGCGATTTCTTCTCAGTAGATTTCTGGCAAAAACTCTGAGAGTGAATATAATTGCCATGAAAAGTTTCTCAAAAATCTGTCGTTCGGAGTCGACTTTAAACTGTAGGTCCCGCCACTAATGTATAAAATTAACTCACACAACATAAGTGGTGTGAGAAACTAGATCAATAATCCTGATTGAAGGCTTGTAATGACCAATTATGTATGTAATTCATTCATACTCGCTACAACATTGATTTATAAGTACAGGTTACAATGAGTATGAGTACAACGTTGACATAAAACTCACAACATTCGAAATATGCTTGATTCATATGCCTACTCATTCTGATTCATAAATTTAGAAAAATACTTATAATACTTATAAGTAATTCGAGTGACTCGAATCATTCATCAAAATTTACAGCCTTTGTTGTTGTTGCATATCCAAACAAAGAAGAAAGGAAAGACAAAGCCAACAAGCAAAGCATACACACAATCTTCTTGTGAGCATAGTAGTGTTCGTACGCGAATCATACTTATTTTGTGCTTCGTGTTAATGTTAAGTAGAGACGAGTCGAAGTCAATAATATCATGCCGATTGTTAAGTATGAATACGACGAGTAGTTTCAACTTTGAGTATGAGTATCATATTAAAATAAGTATGAATGCGTATAAGTATCTGAAATTTTAAGCATGATTTGAATCTACTCATCGTTTTGAATACTCATTGCTGATCTCTGATACCGATGCTATGGTAAAAAGTATCTCCTTAGAATAGACTCTACATTTTCTTTGTTGATATACAATTTACATTGAAAATTTGGCCATTTTTCCAAGCATGCGAATAGTATGTAGCATTTTTGTAGTTGTTTCTACCGCTTCCACCCTCGTAGATTGAGTTGTCAAATCAAACATATTTTTCAATTACGTTGTGTTGTATTACAATGAGTGTTTATCTGTTAAGCACATACGATATACGTGATCTTCTTCTAAAAAAAAGAGTCATTTTGTCTAAACATTTTACAATTTTATCTGTTTTTTTCTTCTTTTTGTTCTTTTCTCATCAATTGCGTCTAAATTTGTTGCATAAATTTATTGACCCCAAGTTTATTTATTTTTAAACAATCTGCCTGTCTGTCTGTCTCTGTCTATGTTCATTATCCGATCATTATGATGATTTTTCTTCGTTTTGTTCATCACTGTTTAATGGTGACATAATTTTTATTTTGTCTATTTCTATTGTTGTTCTTGTTGTTGTACTTAGTTAGCATAGTTTTCTTATTTACATTTACAATTCGTCAATGTTATTGAACTCATCTCAGGGTCTTTAAAAAAATACGTATTCATTTCATTTTGTTTTTTTCAAAACATTTTTTTTTTATAAAAAATTCAGTTCAATTGTTAGGCCATTACGTTTGGAATTAAGTGTTTGTAAAAACCGGTATATAGCAAGAATCTAGTAAAGCAGATATATGAAAGAATTAATTGTTTAACGATTCATAACAATTATAAAATCATAAATAAAACCTTAAAATATTAAGAAAAAAAAAACTTTAAAGTTGATAAATTAACCTTTTTTGGGTCATAACTAAAGTTGATTTCTCCTATGCTTGTCTTAAAGTAGTCACCGTACTATAGTAAGTAGGATGTTGAGGCCTTCGTATAAATCAGAACTCTCCATCGGGACGAAATTTGAAGAACATATTTCTTCGGCGGCTTCCTCTCAGCAGTTTTCTAGTAAAAACTCTGAGAAAGTAAATAAAATTGATATGAAAAGTTTCCAAAAAATCCATTGTTCGGAGTCGGCTTTAAACTGTAAGTCCCACCACTTATGTATAAAAAATTAACACACACAACATAAGTGTTACGGGAATTTAGGTCGTAATCCTAACTGAAGGGTTGTAATGAACAAGAATGTATTTTATGTGTTGGATTTTACTTGAATCCGTTTTACCAAAATTGAAGGAGAAAATTCTCACGAAAGTGAGCTATCTTAATGGATGTAACGATCTCCCAGTAAATGATGAAAAAGAACCGGACCTTGTATAACCTCACGTTGTAAGTTATGTTAGGTTCTTGAGATGTACTTTATGATACGGAAAATAACAATCGGGATTAACACAAAGAACATAGGTGGTGTGAAAAGCTAGGTTGTTATCTAGACTGCAGGGTTGTAATGACCAATTGTATACGTATATAGTAGGAATGCCAAACGGGATCGATTTTTAAAAATCCCGGGATAGTTCGGTATCCAAAAATCCCGAAAAATCACGGGAAAAATCGCGATTTTCTCTTAGTAATAAAAATATTTTGTTAACAAAATCATTTGTATTCCATTTATGTATATCAAAATTATATATCATTAAAAATAAAATATAACGACAGCAAGACAAAATGTAACAAACAAGCGAAAATTAAAAAAATAAAAATTATTCATACATATGGAATGCATTAGTTTTAAGAAAATTATTTGGATTCCAACATTTGGATTAAAGCATCTAACATGTGATCTGATAGGTTTGAACGAATTTTGTTGTCAACATACCCTGCCGTTGAAAAACTCTTCTCGCAATCAACATTTGTTGATAAAATAGTTCCAAGATTACTAGCTGTATGCAGCTTGTAAATATTCACCTCTACTACCTTCTGATGTAAATAAATCTATTTCTTTGGACAGTTGAGTATCTAAATCAGTTACCCTTTTGCATTCTTCGATGCCATCAAATAATTTTTTATCACTGGAAGTAGGGTTTACCTCATCTGAGGTGCTATTATCGAAGTCAATTGATATAGAATTTTTTTTCGGGACCTTTTGTAGGGTCAAAATACATATAAATTCACAATCGAGAAAAATTCCGGGACAAGTTTTTAAAAATCCCGGGATTCGGGATTTCCCGATTGGCATCCCTAGTATATAGCCAAGTCTGATTGTGCATTTCTACAATACAAAATAATTTTTCTTTAAATCCATACTTTACGAAGAAATTTTGTGATTTTCTTCATAAAATAAGGTTCCCTGATAGTCAAATAAATAAATTTGCATAAAATATGCATCATTTTGTTTAATTTCGTTTAAAATTTGGGCGATGCCAGGTCCAAACATACATACACGCATACATAATTGGTATTACAACCTTTTAGTTAGGATTTCGGCCTAGCTTCTTATACCACTTATGTTGTGTCCGATAATTTTTATTAATGAGGGGCGGAACCTACAGATTTTTAAGAAGCTCTTTATGGCAATCTTATTTACTTTTAGAGTTTTTACCAGAAATCTGCTGAGAGGCAATCACCGAAGAAAAATTTTTTTTAAAATTTGTTTTGATGCCTGACCTGGGATACGAACCCGGGTTTTACGTCTAATAAGCCAACACACTACTTACTGGACTATGGGGACTACCAAGTCCAGACATTTACAATAAAACTCTCTGAATTTTAGACTATCCATCTACCGATTTCATTTCGTATTGGGCGAAGCAGTCTGCTCATTAGATCCTAGTTTAATTCTGGTAGTGTGGATTGTCGTTAGGTTGCTACCTTGAGGGTTATGAATAAGGACGCAATAACAAATTTGTATAGATAATTTTCGAACCACGTGTCCTATCCACCTAAACTGTATTCTGGAAAGCTGTAAGTTTACATTTTCCATGGTAGTCATGGTGTTTGTTGCTGATTATACGTGGCCAGAATCTTCCAATATATGGATTGCTGGGAATACAAAAAATTGTTTAAATGGCTGCCATAGAGAGAGAGAGAATAATTAATTAAATAAAAAAAAAACATTATCAATTTTCCTGCTTATTAAATTCTTTAATTATTTTTAATAATTTAATAATTTTTAATAATTTAATAATTTTTCTAAATTAACAACCGCGGAAACTACATCACGATCAGGGTGAAAAAAACGCTTGAAATTTAATTTTTTTTTGGCAATTTGTAAAGAATTTAATAATTTTTAATTTTGTACACAAATTTCTACAACTACTTTGTAGAAATATATATTTACATACATATACTGTAATATATATATTTTTAAATTATTGCCATTTATCAAAAGAAACGTTTAGTTTTGAATTTTTCAAAAAAAATTGTTAAAAAATACGCAAAAAAAAGAACAAATTGGTACAAACAACGTCACTATAGGCGTCACTCAAAAGATTTTTATTTGTTTGGTGTTAAAACTATAAAAATTAAATCGTTTTAATGCATTGAATTTGAAAAAAAAAATTTTTTTCTAATATAATTTTATTATTTACAATATTTGGTAACGTTTGTTAAACATTTTTTGAAATTATATGAAGTGCTGAGTGAAAATTTAAAAAATGCTATGATCCTATGAATTTTGTGAATTAAAGAAAAAAGTCTACATACACCGGGGTACTTTAAATGCTAGGGCCAAATCGCCGCAGTCGTTATTGAATAAAATTGATCGATATTTTAATATTTGAAATCACCGCAAAATCGTTAACGAGTCAGGTGTATCGAAATTTGAGATTTTGTCATTCGATCACTAGTGCCACGATTTGCGCCCTGATTTTTATCGAATTGAAAAACATATGATAGAGTTGTTCAAGACATTTACAATCAAGACGGTTTGAAATGCAAAACGAATTTGAAAACAATAAAAATTTGGGGTGTATGTAGACTTTTGCTTTAACTGTATTTTATAAATATATTTTATATTGTGACTTCCTTTCAGCAACCTTTTGGGAAAAAAAATTCTGGCAGTTCATAAAACTGCCAAGACGTACATAATTGGTTATTATAAACCTTCAATCAGGATTACGCCCTAGCTTCTCACACCACTTATGTTGTGTGTGTTAATTTTATACATGAATGCCGGGAGCTATAGTTTAAAGTCAACTCCGAAGGACAGATTTTTGAGATATTTTCATGACAATTTTATTTACTTGCAGTTTTTACGCCAGAAATCTGCTGAGCGGAACTCGCCGAAGGAATATTTTTTTCATTTTCATTACGCTGTCTGATCTGGGGTTGGAATAGTCACTCACTAAATTTCCCTCTCGTCTCGTGGATTGTTGTGACCACTCTGAAACTACGGTGGTATTACTTCGGAGTGGAATCCTTTTTGACCCCTGCATGCTCATATCCGCGTCCGGATTGCGTATCGAAAGTTGAGGACACATCTAAGTGTCTCCACTATTTTCTTCTGATTGATTCCTGAATGGAATTTCGTTTGACACGTTTGCCAGTATCATTTATGCCGGCCTCCCTACATGTTCTGCAGCCTCAAGATCTCTTTTCTTCAGTCTTAGAATGCGCTCCACGTAATTCTACACTGATGGCCAATTCTTTCTACTCGGAATCATAACCACAACAATGTTAGCAGCCGTGATCGTTCAAATCAACGATGTCAGTACAGAGCGATAGCTTTGCCAGCGTGCGCATTCGAAAACAGTGTGTTCTGCATTATCAATTATTTCCCTTTCCTCGTAAAGGCAGTAAGGGGAGGTGGTCTTGCTCATTCTGTGTAGATATTTCCTGAAAATATCCGTGACCCTATAGCATCTAAGTAATGTAATCATTGACCTCTCAATTTTCGACCAATCCATGGTTTTATCTCCGGAATAAGTTGTCTACCTTCCTTTTTCTTCATCGTTCCATCATTGATGCCATTCTGAAATGAAATATTCCCTAAAGTGACCGGATATGTGATTTCCAGCCGATTTTGCCTTATAAATCTCCATCCGCTCTGCTGCCAGCAGATCCACAGGGATTGTACCTGTTATCACAAATACGGCTGGGGCGGACACTGTACGATATGCAGACGCGATACGTAAGGTAGCCGTTCTCTGTATAGGTAGAAGCTATGTCTTAATCCTGACTGAAGGGTTGTATTGACCGATGTATGTTATGTAGTTGGCGAAGCTAATCGGGTATTGTATTGTTTACAAATAAAGGAAATTAAAAGTATAAAAAGCAATACAAAAATTATTATTTCCCAAATTACGTTCTTTTTTTTTGCTTTTTTCTTGCTTGATTAATAGTACCCGTCTTCAGTATTTCAAATTATGACACATTATTTCAAATATTGTTTAAATGTAGACTTTATTTCTAAATGATGATGATGATGATCTTCTTTATTTGTTTGTATTTGCAATCATCTATTAAAAATTTTTTTTGTTTATTTTATCTATGACAAGTCATCTTGTAATATATGATGTTTACGTAAATAGGATAGACTATATAAGCCAAATTCTTTTTTATTTAAAGTAAAAACAATTCGAAAATTGAAAATTTGTTTATGATTTAATAATAAATTTATAAAACTTTCTAAATGATTTACAATAATTTTTTTTTGTTCATCGTTGACGTTGAGGTCAAGTACTGAATCCGAATATATTGATTTAAACATTGGCTTTTTTCGTATTTTCAATATTATGTTCGATTTTCGAACATCTTTATAAATTGAAGAAACATATGCTGCCATGAGATAAATATTTATGAAATAAATTTAAAATATTTTAGAATTTTTGATAATATTTTGTATGTATTATAAAATATGTACGTAATTGACAGGCTTTTAACAGGAATTTAATATGAAATTTCTTTTGAAATAGGGCCATTGTGAAATATTTCTTTTTCTTTTCTTTTTTAAGAAATTTAAATTGATTTCTTATGTTCTGGGAAAAATTAGATTTGTAAAGAAAAAGTTTCAATCCAAACAGTTGTGATTGAAACCAAACAGTTGTGATTGACGGAATGTAATGTAATGTAATGTGTTAATAGTAAATTCAGGTCATAAGGCATGAAACTCATCTTTCGGGGAATTTATATAGATTCTAGTAATTGCAATAAAGATAAAAATATTAAAAAAAGAGTAAAAGTAAAAATTTATTCATTTGGCTATAATTATACAGTAAGACCCCGCTAGAAGCGAGGGATACCTACCAATAAGTTGCAGCGCTAAACGAAACAGAGCTAAACGAGGCAGCTTAACACGTATATATTTAAATACATTGCAACTTCGAATCTTTATTCTGGATAGGGTAACAAAAGAGCGTTAAAAAAGATACATAATATATAGTGCACCATAAGCATCAATACAATGCGCGATTTAGGGGAATCCCAATACTACCGCAAAATACTGAAACAGCGTTAAGCAGGGTCTTACTGTAGTTTTAATTCTGAAATTCATGACCAGAATTATTCAAATTGTTATGTTATGTCCGGTTACGTTACAGTTCTAGTCAATATTTTCACATCCCGTATTAATTAAATAGGATTTCTTTGAAGCATCGACGCAATATAAATTTCAGACCTATTATACAAACGCATGGCTAAGTGAGCTCCTCATTATTCCTGTAGAAAGGGTAAATAAAGGAGTAATAACTACATTTCTAAAACTGTTTGTTGATTAGCAGAAAATCAGACTATTGAGATTAAATCTAGCTTAACATTTCTTCTAGGTCTTATACTTACCAAGAAGTGAAACTTCGACAAATAATTTACTAAAACCAAACACTTTTCCTAGACTATCAACAGCTCATAATAGTTTACTCAACAACAAAGAACGACCACTTGAGAATTGCAGTCTAATAATGACGTAGAGCTGACGTCTTTATCCGGACCTAATTTGAGGCAAATGTAACTTTTAAAAAGCAGGGTCGAATTGCAAATCAATGGTAAAAATCAGCACTGATGCATATCAACGAGACAAGTCCTGCATACCTTTGTGAACCTTATAAAAAGTCGTCGAAGAATTAAATTGGCTTTATTAAATGGGCAGTATATCGATAGGGAGGGCCAAGAAGTATCATATCTAGTGGGATTAATAAACCCTGTAAATTGTTTGAACATTCAGTACTTCTGTGCAAAATATCAAAACTGAGTACATTTATCTTTAATGTCTTCTTTATGGCTGTGAGCCATGTTTTTTTTACGCCGAGGAGGGACAAATGTACCTAACCGCACCCCTCGTACCGTGGACTGTTGTGCCCACTCTGGAACTACGGTGGTATTACTTCGGAGTGGAGTCGTTATGGCCCTTTGGCCGCCTTCATGCTCACATCCGCATCCGGATTGCGTATTGAAGATTGAGGAGACTTCTAAGTGTCTCCACTATTCCTTTCGACCAGGTCCCCGACTGCGACTTCGTTTGACACATGAGCTAGTATCATCTATGCCGGCGGGCCTACATGTTCTGCAGCCTCCAAATCTCTCTTCTTCAGTCTAAGAATGCGCTCCACGTAACTCGCCACTGAGACCCAATTCTCCCTGCTCGCAATCATAACCCCGACAATATTAGCGGCCGTTATCGTTCCGATCATCGCGTCAGTGCAGAGCGATAGCTCTGCCATCGTGCACATTCGAAGATAGAGTGTTCCGCATCATCAATTACCTCCCCTTCCTCATAAAGGCAGTAAGGGGAGGTGGTCTTGCCCATTGTTTGGCAAGATGGACTTGTCCATTCTGTTCAGATATTTCCTAAAATATCCGTGGCCCGATAATAACGTAACGTAATAATTAACTTCTCCAAATTTCCAACTGATTCATGGCTTTATGGCCGGAATAAGTCTCGCCGTCCACCTTCCTCTATCCTCTTCATTGCTGTGAGCTTAAAATCTACCGAATCATTTATAAATAATGCTGTGCGAAGAGTTTTTTGTAAACCTGTAGAATATCTTTGATTAAAGGAGATCTTAAGAGATGAATAGTGATAGTGAAGAGGTGAAGAGATAAGAGGAATCTTGTCTTGCGTCAATTAACAGAAGATGATGAGCGCGACTTTTTTGCGATAACGTATTAATGATAGCTGCTGGTGATAACCACGCAATGGCCTGCTAATTTAAATGCTTAAAGGAAATTAAGGTGACAGAACGCTGCCGAATAAGTGTTTTTCATATTTTCCTTTTGATGTCTGTTCTAGGGTTTGAACCGTGGCCCCACTTCGAATAGGCCAATGCACTATCTACTAGACTATGGTAACTACAAATAATAAATTTTTTTTGGTGTTTTAGGGACATCCTTAGCTAAATGAAGATACTTTCGGGTTTTTATATGACTTTTAAAGAAGCCTTTACTTAAAGAATCTACATTTTCAAAGAATTTAATAATAGACGTACAGTTAAATCAAAAATTCTACATACACCGATGTATGTAAATCGTTTTCCACTGATATTTATCAAAATGAAAAAGATGGTTATTGAAAAAAATATAACATAGAAATTGATGGGATAAAAGTCTACATACACTGTTGTATTTAGACTTTTTTCTTTGACTGTATATTGTAACTTAAACACATATGTATATAGCGAATACAAAATATAAAATTTTAAAATTTTTCATTTTCCGTATTGTTTATTCGTCATTAAAATTATTAAATTTTTATAAATTTCAAATCGTGCAAAATTTTTTGAAAAATTAAAAGAAAAATAATCTTTCGAATGTGGCAAATGTTTATTTCTTCCGACATTTTGTGTTTTTCACAATATAAATAATGTATGTATGTATGTATGTATAAAATAAATATTAATAAAAACTTATTAAATAATTTCTTTAATAGCTTATGGTTTATGTTTTTGAAAAAAAAATGATTTTTTTTTTCGAAAAACATTTCTCCTCCTTTTTTTTTTGTTTTGATCAAGTGGCTATTGCGGTAACAGTCGCACTACTAGCTGCCAATGGATGACCTAGAAATATGAAAATAGTTTTGAAACAACAAACATTTGTTCACAATTATTATTATTCTAAAAAAATAAAGCAAAAAACAAAATGAAATATAATTCACATACGTTTTGCAAACGTACGTACGTATACGTCTGTCTGCGAGTCTAAGTTTCTTTCTGTTTCTATTAAAGATATGGATGGATGGATGGTTGGATGGATGGTTTAGCCATTCAATGAGAGTGAGTGGAAAACATTTTAATGGAATTTTAATTTGTTGCAAAAGATATTTTATTTTTTGCGCTTAAGTAGTCTATTAAATTTCAATGCATATTTAGTTATGAGTGCAAGCACGTTTGTTTTTTGTTTTTTATCCATTTTAGAAATCTTGCCAGAACAGATCAATTTCAATTAAAATTTTATTATGCCACGATAAAGTACCGAAGCATTCTTCTTTTTTTTTTGAATGAAACAAACAATGGATTTCATTCATTATGTTGCATAATTTCTTGGAAACACTGTTTTAAGAGTAGTTCTAATGCATTTAATTGGAAATAAAGTGAGCCTTAGTCGGAGATGCTGTTTTTAAGTTCACACCACTACTTGTCTGAATGTTACTTTAAATTTTGTCAAATCAGCAAATTCCAGTCTGATAGCAGTTACTGTATCTTCTTGTACAGGCTGGCTTTTGTTATGTGGTATACACTGATACATGCTGTCTGGTTTTAAAATTCTTAGATTCAAAGGCTTTGGCTTTCTTTAAGTTTGGTGGAATTTTAGATCCAAAAAAGGTAAAAAAAATAAATAAAATATATGCCGTATGTATACGGGTCTAGCTTTAGAATAAACAAACTTATGTAAAGAAATTCACTTTTATGTATACGTACAGTGAGCATCAAAGGAAAGTGTACATTAGAAAAAAAAATATATACCATAATGAATTGCCGTTATTTTTAAATTAAAATTGTTTCATTGCAAGTTTTTAAAATTGAAAAAAAATTACAAAACATTTCGAAATATTAACAAATTTTTTCGGGCACTCTCCTTAAGTGATAAAAATTGAGTTTGGTGATTGTTAGAATTTTATCCTTAATGTACAGTTTCTTTTGACGCTCACTGTACATACAGCGGACAGCAAAAGTAATCCAATATATTTTGACAAAATAAAGTACCCGGAGTCTTAATACAGTAAAACCCCGCTTAACGCGGGTGATACGTTCCAATAAGTTCCAGCGCTAAACGAAATAGCGTTAAACGGGACAACTTAATACGTATATATGAGAGATGCCAAACGGGATCGATTTTTAAAAATCCCGGGATTCGGGATTTTGGAAATCCCGATCCCGAAATCCCGGGATTTTTCGGGATAATTCGGGATCCAAAAATCCCGAAAAATCATGGGAAAAATCGCGATTTTCTCTTAATAATAAAAATACCAACTCTTTATGTAAATAAATCTATTTCTTTGGACAATTTAATATCTAAATCAGTTACCCTTTTAATTCGTTTTATAAGGCTTTTGCATTCTTCGATGTCATCAAACAATTTGTTATCCATGGAAGTAGGGTTTTCCTCATCTGAGATGGTATTCTTGAAGTCAAGTGATATAGAATTTTTTTTCAGGATCTTTTGTAGGGTCAAAATATATATGAATTCTCAATCCCGAAAATCCCGAAAAATCCCGGGACAAGTTTTTAAAAATCTCGGGATTCGGGATTTTGTGAATCCCGAAACTCCCGGGATTTTGGGATTCGGGATTTCCCGATTGGCATCCCTAGTACATATGTAATAAAATTGCGGTTTCGGAAAATATAATTGGAATCTCTATTCTGTATAGACTAACAAAAGGGCATTGAAAGAGATAGATAGTTCAGTACTATATAGTGAACCGATTTTGGTTGAGGCGTGGCCGTTTCATTTGCACACATATACAACAAGTATCAATACAGTGTGCGATTTAGGAGTATTTCAATACTACCTACGTAATACTGAAACAGCGTTAAGCAGGGTCCACTTGCACAAAGTCCCGATATGACTTCAAGAGACGTCAACAGACGTAATCGCTAAACCTCAAACAAAAGTCTAACGAAAAATAGATTAAATATCGTGCTTGACCTTATCCAATCCAGAAGAGTTCGAAGACCTGTCAGTAGCAGATTAAATCCGAAATACTGTTTGGGAACAGTTAAGTATGGAGGTGGTGTGGGGTTGGTTTTTGGGGAAAGCTTCGGCGGTATTATGGACAAACAAATGTATAAAAATATATTGCTGGAGAAGATGTTGCCCGTGATAAAATGCCAGGCCAATGAATATTTCAACGCTACAACTACCGGAAACACACATCCAAATTAATGAAAGGGTTTTTGGAACAAGAAGGTGTGAATGTCATTCAGTGGCGTGCACATTCACCCGACTGCGATGAAAATATTTTGCTTTGTGGATGCTTAATAAGGTGGCATGTTGGCCCTCTATATTTAGTAGATGGTATCATGTAAGAAAAGACTATCTAAAGATTCTGCAAACCCATCTTCCGAAGTTTATGGACAATTGTGACTATGCCGAATAAGAAAGTATTTTCCAACAGGATGCTGATGCGAATCACATAGCAAAAATTGTAAAGATATGGGGTTAGGAAACAAAATTTTCAATTAATGGAATGGCCGGTACAAAGTCCCGACCTCAATCCGATTGAAAATTTTTGACCATTCGTGAAAATACGGCTCGGACAATACGAAACAGCCCCAACAAACATGGAATTTGGAATCGAATTCCGAAAGATGTTATTGATCATTTGGTAGAAAGCATCGCAAACCGCAAATCCGGCTCGGACAGTACGAAACAGCCCCAACAAACATGGAATATAGAATCGAATTCCGAAAGATGTTGATGTCATTTGGTAGAAAGCATCGCAAACCGCGTAAATCAAGCTATTTCTAATAAGGGTCTATGGACCAAATATTGAAATAGGGCTAGTTTCTTGAATTTTCTTGAAACGTGCAAAATTGAGTTTATGTGGGTTATTTTCGTTTTTTCATTCAAACTCATTGAATTCATTTCATTAATTATTATTTTTTTACTGCTATTTGTTAAGAATCAAATAAAGAATTAAAATTAATTTTTTTTTTGTTGTATTTGCTAGTATGGTTTTGTTTTGGTGGATGACGAAACTCAGTATTGTGAACATGCACTCACTTCTGCTCGTCACTGTATGTATTTTTATTTTAGTATGTAATTGTTGTTTCTAAAATATCTAATTTCTTTTAAATCGTATAAAATATTTTAAACTGAATTTTGTCCAATATGTTTTGACCGACACTGTACGTACATCCATATGCATCACGATGTAAAATAGAAACAAAAACGATTTTTTTTTGTTTTGTAAATAAATAAACAAATAAATAAATAAAACGAAACAATTAAAACAATTATTTTTTGGGTGAAATAGTTTTGGCATCATTTTCCTTTTAAATCTCATCAAAAATAAACCACACAACTACACGCAGCTGTCATGTTCTGCTTTTAAACAAAGAAAATCGTTTAAAAAAAGATTCACTTTCAGTTTAAATTCATTTTTTCGCTTTCTTTCTATTTTTTTGTTGTTTTTGTTTAATTCTACATCAGGTTAATAGTCAATAATTTTACAACAGGTTTCTGTTTCTGTTTCTTATTTATTTACTTATTTCATATGTTTATTGTATTTGTAATTGTTGTAATTTTCAATTGTTGTAATTAGTTAGACTGATAGAAATGACTGGTAGAAACGATAGAATAGTAAAGTGTTCCATTCCTTTTGTCTAAAAAAAATAAAATTTAATTGTAGTTTTTTTTGTGTGTGTGTGTGTATGTTTTTGTCTTATGATGAATTTTTTCGTTGTTTATTTATTAAAATAAAAACAAATAAAAAAAAACAAATTAAAAAACATAAAAAAATTACAAAAAAAATATTTCTATAAAATTAGCTGAAATGTAAATGTAATTTGCATTAGGGTAGTACATGTTTTGAAAATAAAATAAGAGGCTTGGATATATGCTTTATGGTATCTATTGACTCAGTGTTGGCTTTTTATAATTTATTGGAATTTAAATAATAAGTTTCCTAAGAGAAATCTGTTAATTGGGATGCTTCCCATTAAATTAAGATAACTTCAGAAAACTAAACTTGAATACATATTTTAGATTGGACTGTCATTCAAATTTATACATACATATTTGGACAATTCACACGACTTTGTATCGTGTATGTTGTATTGAATACACTTGGTTGTTTGTGAACGCTCAGTGCTATGCTGTATTGCTGTATATGCTGTATATCGTATTCCAAATGTATTTTTTTGGCATTCAAACAATTTGATAGCATGAAACCAATTGAAATTTTGTAAAACATATGAAAAAAGAGTGTATAAGTAAGTGTATGTATGTTTTACAAAAAAAATTATTAACAACAAGCATACACTGTTCTATATTTGTCCAACAATACAATGAATACAACGATACAAGGGCTTGTGTGAATTGCCCAATTGGTTATTACAACCCTTCAGTCAGGATTACGATCTAGCTAATAACAGCACTAATAATGTATGTATGTGTTATTTCTACACTTAAGCGTCGGGGCCTACAGCTTAAATTCATTTCCGAACTACAGATTTTTTTTGAGAAACTTTTCATGGAATTTTATTTACCCTCAGAGGAAGTCGCCGAGAAAATATTTTTTCATGTTTTCGTTTTGATGTCTGCCCTGGGGTTTGATTCCTCGCTATCTATTAGACTACGGCGGCTTCTTATTTAAATTTATAGTCATTCAAATTCGAAGTAAGCAGTTAGTTTATGTTTTATTATATCAAAATTATTCCACAAAAGCGTAAATCAAACCTTAAGTTCAGGAAGAGCGATATGAAGCCTCTTAGTAACGCCGCACATTTGAGATGTAAAAACTTTAGCTTGGCATAAGAGAATAAAATATTGTCTCATCAGAACCTAAATTTCATTTCTTTTTCTTAACAAGAATATCTAATTCGAAGAGCTAGGATATTGTTTGGAATATGTTATGTAAAACATGTTATCTGAACCTAAACGATTTGAAGTTAAGGTTCAAACCAGTATACATACATAATTGGTTATTACAACCTTTCAGTCAGGATATCGACTTAGCTTCTCACACCAATTGTGTGTGTTAATTTTATACATGAGTGGCAGGCCCTTCAGTTTGAAATCAGATTTTTTGAGAAGTTCTTCATAGCAATTTTATGTACTCTTAGAATTTTTGCCAGAAATCTGCTGAAAGGAAGTCGCCGAAGAAATATTTTTTTTCTTATTTCGTTTTGATGTCTAACTGGGGATACGAACCCCGGTTTTTCGCCTAAAAAGCCAACACACTACCCACTAGACTATGGCGACTACAAACCAGTATACACTGTCTACTATTTCTCTTGGAATCTCAATTTGTTCTATGGATTACCGAATTGTTTTAATACAATATAGGCCAAGAGAGTTTCCTATATAGCACCGCATAGGATTATCCTTCAATATATTATTGGGAATTGAAAAAATGGGTATAATCGTAGAGCTGGACAATTGTGGATAAAGCGTGTGGTGTAGTTACGTCAAGTATGCTGCGGAATATCGTTGATCAAAGGTTATTATAAAAAATGAATTTTAGGGAGGTAAAAGGGGCGTGGTCTAGTGGGTAGTGTGTTAGCTTATTAGAGAAAAGGCCCGGGTTCGTATCCCAGGTCAGACATCAAAACGAAAAGTATTTCTTCGGCGACTTCCTCTCAGCAGATTTCTGGCAAAGACTCTGAGAGAAAAATTGCCATGAAAAGCTTTTCAAAAATCTGTCGTTCGGAGTCGACTTTAAACTGTAGGTCCCGCCACTCATGTATAAAATTAGCGCACCTAGTTTGACCTAGTTTCTCACACCACTTATGTTAATTTATACATATGTGGCGGGACCTACAGTTTAAAGTCGATTCCGATCGACAGATTGTTTTGAGAAACTTTTCATGGCAATTTTATTTCACTCTCAGAGTTTTTGTCAGAAATCTGGCGACAGGAAATCGCCGAAGAAATACTTTTTGTATACTGGCTTTACGTCTAATACGCCAAAACACTACCTACTAGACCACGGCGACTTCTGATATATATATACCTTCGAAAATGTTATGGTTAATATCGTGAATTTTACGGTAGCTGATGGTGTTGCTGATATAGTATTTTGGTTGAAGGTCGGGCACTTAAGTTGTCTGGTATGGACCTATAAGAGAATCTGTTGTTGTTCGGAATTTATTGATTTTTTATTGCAGGTAATAGGGCGGAATACCATGCTTCTTAATTCCAACTAGTTC
The DNA here is from genome assembly GCA_014635995.1 of Sarcophaga peregrina. Classification (NCBI taxonomy): domain Eukaryota; kingdom Metazoa; phylum Arthropoda; class Insecta; order Diptera; family Sarcophagidae; genus Sarcophaga; species Sarcophaga peregrina. The sequence continues at coordinate 90,503,991 of CM025792.1, read as the reverse complement.
AGATTTTAGGTTCGTGTAATTAGCAATCCTTAGCTTAGGGCAGTGTAGTGATACTCAATTACGTATCCATAGATACAGAAATCGTTCCGAAATTAAATCAAAATAGATTTTGACAATAAATGTAGTAAAGTTCAGAGAAAAATTTGATCTCGATAGGATTTTGGAAACATTGTTCTTAGGTGCTAAACAAATTTTGTTTTAAAACGTGATTTTACGATTCAAAAACGATGCGGATATTTCAATCTGATTAATTGATTTTTAAGTGTGCTTGATTGTAAGCGGCATAGGGTTAAATTATGTTTTTTGTTGCTACTTTAAATTTATGTTAATACAATAATTAATGCGTATTTAATGATAAAATTATTTAAAAAAAATTTATTGCTTCTCTCCTTAATGAATTCAAAAACATAATTATTAAACCCTTATAGGGTCTGACTTAATGTCTCAACTCAAGTACTTTTTTTGTTTACAATTATCCAGAAGGGTAAGTACTAAATACAAGTACGTGACCGGCATTTGAATATAATATTTGAATATTTATTTTCCTAAATTTCTGTTAATATATTCAGTATTTAAAGGGGAATATTTTTGCATACAGACATCGTTATGTCAACACTTTATTACGTCGTTAAATCTCTTGCCGCCATATGGCATCCTATAGGCAGTTTATACCCTTTCGTCCTGTATTCCTGTATTCAAATAGTCTAAAAAGCGGATAATAATTTAATTCTGTAACTTTTAAGTATTTGTAGCAATTTCTTAAAAGTAACTTGCTTAAGGTTATACTGGAGAAAAAAGTTTTACTGGCGGAGAGATTCAAGTGAAACTTTATAAAGCCTGGGCCAAATAACTTTTTTGAAAATACTTTAGAAAAAACTACGGAATATTTACTCAAATTTCTTTTTTTATTTGAAAGTACAATCTTTAATAATGGAAAATAATTTCATTCAAATGGCTGCCTCGGCTGGCCATGCAGTAGCCTACACGATCGGTCCAATTTTTAAGCACATTATCGATTGTGTGCAGCTGTATTTCACCAATGGCTTCACGAATATTGTAGTTTAAAGCTTTAATTGTCTCTGGCTTGTCGGCGTAACACTTATCTTTGACGGCACCCCACAAATAATAGTCCAACGGTGTTAAATCGCAGCTCCGAGGTGGCCAAACGACATCAGCTCTGCGGCTGATAATGCGATCTTCAAAAACAGGGCGCAAAACATCGAGTGTAGCTTCGTTTGTGTGGCACGTTGCGCCGTCCTGTTGGAACCAAATGTTGCCAATATCCTCCTCTTCAATTTTTGTGAACAAAAATCCGTTCAACATGGCCCCATAACGACTGCCATTGGCTGTAACGACTGCCATTGGCTGTAACGGCCAATTCTTGCTCATTTTCGTAGAAAAATGGTCCAATTATGCATCTGGACCAAAATCTGCGCTAAACAGTCACTCGTTTTGGGTGCGTGCGTGTTTTCTGTGCCCCAAATGCGACAATTTTGCGTGTTTACATACCCGCCAAGATCAAAATGAGTTTCATCTGAAAAGATGATTTTTTTTTGCCAAAATCGGCATCTTCTGTAAGTCGATCGCAGGCTCACTTAGCGTATACACAACCATATAAAAACTAATTAACTGTCAAATCAGACATAAGCTAAGTGTTACCATTCACGAAGTAAGCACAATTGGTCCTTAAAATCCCTTAGTCAAGATTACGACCTAGCTTCTCACACCACTTATGTTAATTTTATACATGAGTGGCAAGACCAACAGTAACTCCGAACGACAGATTGTTGAGAAACTTTTCATGGCAATTTTATTTCAGTCTCAGAGCTTTATTTAAAATCTCTTGAGAAGAAGTGTCCGAAGAACAATTTTTTCATACTTCGTTTTGTAGCAGATCTCTGACCTGGGTTTTGAACCGTGGCCTTACATTTATTATTAAGTCATGAGTGGCAAGACCAATAGTTTAAAGTCTGATTCTTGAGAAACTTTTCATGGCAATTTTATTTTACTCTCAGAGCTTTAGTTAAAATCTCTTGAGAAGAAGTGTCCGAAGAAATATTTTTTCATACTTCGTTTTGTAGCAGATCTCTGACCTGGGTTTTGAACCGTGGCCTTACATTTATTATTAAGTCATGAGTGGCAAGACCAATAGTTTAAAGTCAACTCCTAACGACCGATTCTTGAGAAACTTTTCATGGCAATTTTATTTTACTCTCAGAGCTTTAGTCAAAATCTTTTGAGAAGAAGTGTCCGAAGAAATATTTTTACATACTTCGTTTTGTAGCAGATCTCTGACCTGGGGTTTGAACCGTGGCCTTACGTTTATTAAGTCAACACACAACATAGACTACGGTGATGCTTATTTTGTTTAAATATCTTTCCTTTATTGGTTTGGAACTTAGCTAGAGTACTCATGCATTTAAAATAAAACTAATCCACTATGATTTGTATTGCCCTATTAGCGCTCCCACATTTATCATAGATGCCTGTCCGTCTGTGTAGTCTGTCGGCGTGTTTTCATAATATTTATTGTGGATATTTGTTGTTTTTTTTGTTTTTTCCTTTTTTTCTTTCTGTAAATATCATTTTATACTTGCAGTTCACTATCTTAAATGGATGAGGCGAATAGTTTATTTATTATAGTTTTTATTGGATTTTATTTAAAGCACACAATATGTGGAATAATTAAAAATAAATTATTGTCTTACGTATGTACATGTACAGTACACAGTATTATGCAACTATTAACCCCCATTTGTAATCCATTTTATTGGATTTATTTTGTGGGAAAAAAGCAATGGGACTTATGTAAACAATATAAGTCATAATGAAGCAACATCAATAAAATATTTGTGACTTAAAAATTTAATTAATTGCAACAGGATAATTACAGTTTAGACACACACTTTTATTGTATGAATTTTTAACTATGCGACAAAGATTTGCTCATAGGGTTAATAGTGGTTCAACGTGGTGTAGGTCATTCTTCAGAAAAGTTAACATTTCATTGCAGATACAGTGAGCGTCAAAAGAAACTATGTACATTAAGAAATATCCATTAATAAATTATTGTTATTTTTATTTTAAAATTATTTCATTATCAGTTTATAAAATTGAAACAAATAAAAAAATTAAAAAAAAAAAAATTTAAAAATATTGGTAAATTTTTTCAGGCACTCTCCTTAAGTGATAAAAATTGAGTTTGGTGATTGAGTTATTTTGGTTAGAATTTTATCCATAGTGTGCAGTTCCTTTTGACGCTCACTGTATTTGTGTATATACTAAAGTACGATGTGAAGTGCCGTAGTCTAGTAGATAGTGTGTTGGCTTATAGTTCCGATATCTCGAACATAATGAAATACAGCAGCCTTTTGCCTAAAACTCTTAAAGAAAATAAAATTACCATGAAAACTTTCTCAAATATCTCTCGATGTTAAACTTTAAGTCTCGCAGCTTATGAATAAAGCTAACATAACATGCTAACAAGCATGTGCGATGTGAGAAGCTAGGTTGTAATCCTGACTAAATGTTTGTAATGTCCAGTTCAAGACTGACTTGTCTCAATTCACTAGAAGGCATAAAATCCTAAACTGTAAACACCAAATGTGGAAGGATAGTGCTCAGAACTTTTCATGGGAGAAATCGTGCATTGAAGTAATTCAGGATTAAAAATTTAAGGCAAGATGTAATGAAATTCAATCCTACGATACTATCTTTGGTTGAATTATCTGCCGTTTCTAATATAATTTCTTAAATATAACCTGGACTAAAGCTGTCGCTCGGAATCGACATACTTCTCTCACAACTTAGTCTCAGCACTCTTATGGGGAAAACTCTGAGAATAACTAAAAACTGCTAAGAAAAGTTTCTCAAACCTATCTTTAGGAGTCGTCATTAAATTGTAGGTCCAGCTACTATTGGACAAAATTAACACACACAACATGAGTGATAGGAGAAGCTAGTCAGGTTTTAATCCGGGCTAAGGGTTTGGTTCAAGACAATTCAGTAGAAGGCATAAAATCCTAAACTGTAAGTACCAAATGTGGAAGGATAGTGCTTTGAACTTTTCATGGGAGAAATCGTGCTTCGAAGTAATTCGGGATTTAAAATTTAAGGCAAGATGTAATGAAATTCAATGCTACGATACTATCTTTGGTTGAATTATCTGCTGTTTGTAACAAAATTCTTTAAATATAACCTGGACTAACATACAGGTGTGTAATGTGAGAAGCTAGTCAGGTTGTAATCCCAACTAAATTTTTGTAATGTCCAGTTTAAGACTGAACTGTTACCATTCACTAGAAGGAAAATCCTCAACTTTAAGTATCTAATATGAGAGGATAGTGCTCTGAACTTTTCACGTGACAAAACGTGCATTGTAGTTCTGGATTTAAAATCTACGGTGAGCCGCAATGCTATTCAATACCACAATACTATCTTTGGTTGCATTATCATACGTTTCTAACTTAATTTCTTAAATATGACCTGTATAGCTAGGATTCCCCGTATTTCCTGGTGAAATGTGTGAAAATAAAGAAGATTACCATGAAAATTATCTCAAATATCTACCGTTCGGAGACGACTTTAAACTGTATGTCCCGCCATACATGCATAAAATTAATACATTCAACATGGACGATATGAAAAGCTAGGTTGTAATCCTGACTAACCAAATAAGATAGCAAAACTGGATCGATTACGATAAAGCGAAATACCAGATATTGTATTTAAAATCCGAACAACCAGCAGAATCAGTATAAAAGCGTAATATGCACAGCTTTACATCATCTCACAGATTCCTTCTCCCTTAAACATCTGTCGTTCGGAGGTGTCTTTAAATTGTAGATCCCTTCACTCATAAATAAAATTATCACACAACATGGATGATGTTATAAGCTAGGTTGTAATCCTGACTAAAGGATTGTAATGACTAATTAAGTTAGTAAAGGAATTGGATAACAATCTTCTAAAATTTCTAAACGCCCATATACATACATAATTACAAACCTTCAGTAAGGATTTCGACCTAGCTTCTCACACCACTTATGTGTGTTAATTTTATATATGAGTGGCGAGATCTACAGTTTAAAGTCGACTCCGAACGACAACTTTTTTGAGAAGCTCTTCATGACAATTTTATTTACTCGCAGAGTTTTTGCCAGAAATCTGCTGAGAGGGTGTTGCCGAAGAAATATTTCTTCGAATTTGGTTTTTTTAGGTGATGTGTGGCCTAGGGTTTGAACCGTGGCCTTACGTCTATTTATTCAATTTACCACACGATAGACTCAGGCGACTTCTGCGTTATTAAATCGGGCTTTATATAAAGGAATGCATTGTTTTAAGTATAATTGAAGGCTTTATTTATAGTTTACACCTCTGGGATTAAAGCAGCAATTCGTGCTAACAAAATAGGCACAAGAATATTGCAGAAGATTGTATTGAAGGATTTCAAAATTATTCCCCATGGACAGAAGTAGGTGGTAATCAAAGACCGCAATAAACAATGGATAAATGAAAATGTCCAAATCAGTCTGCCGTAATTTTCCAGCCAAGTGTGCCATTATATAGAGGCTATTTGTTGATTGAACGGTTACGAGTTGTTGATTCGGTCGAGAAAGGTAGTTCGGTTAATGTCTAGGCTTCGCTGTTGCTCCAAACAAATTTCCCAAATGGTTGTCCAACAGTGGTATCGAAGCAAAATTTTTTTTCATATTTTTTATTTTTATTTTGATGCCTGACCAGACTACGGCGACTAGTGCCCATATACGATATCCAATAGGTCCATTGCGAGTTCTTTAATCTCGTTAATTTTAAACATCAAACATCATTCGATTTGACATTCAGTATTCAAAATGCGCAAAGTATTCGTCCTTTTTAACAATTTAAGTTCCGTTAATCACCTTGAATTGCTTCACTCTTTCAAATCAATATTTATTCAAGGGTTGTGGCATCTTTAACTTCACTTTACGTTGTTTGGTTTGCTATTGGGTGCCTTCATGTCTCAAAACTATTTGAGAACCTTTTGATGTTTAATTTAATAACCAGAAGTGAATTCTTACTAATAGACACGTGGCAGCAATGATTGTGTTTTTTTGTTTTTTTTTTATTATAAAGGCAAAGGGAGTGTCTCTTACAAAAAACAACAAAAAAGGCAATATTGGATACATCATCACTGCATTAAAAAGTGTTTCTTATTTAAGGCTTAAATCGAATGGACATGCAAAGTTTTTACACAATTTATGAGTACCTAGAAGAATAGGTGTATGAGTATGTGTATGAGTATGTTTGTGTATGTATTTGAGGACTATATTTTTTATAAATCAAACTAGAAAAGGAGCAGCATGATTATAACAAAGTGTTGACTAAATTGACTATAAAAACAATGGATAAATAAGGGCCTATTTAAAGTGTAAGATGTATGCACGTATAGTTATGAACACTGAGTGTGAGGAACTTAAAAAGATTATTTCATTCCTTTAAATACTACAGTGAAAGGCAAAAGAAACTGTACGGTAAAAAAAATATATATAGATTAATAAATTACCGTTATTTTTATATTAAAACTGTTTCATTGCCATTGTTTTTAAAATTTAAAAATTGAAAAAAAATTTCAAAATATTGTCCTTAAGTGTTAAAAGTCGAGTGTGGTGATTGTCAGAATTTTATCCTTTAGTAGACAGCAGGCAAAAGAAACTGTACGGTAAAAAGCAATATATTTAGATTAATAAATTACCGTTATTTTTATATTAAAACTGTTTCATTGCCATTGTTTTTAAAATTCAAAAAATTAAAAAAAAATTTTAAAATATTGTTTTGGGCACTCTCATTATACTATGTTCAGACATGCACTTATATTGAGAAAATCGCAATAAACGGCATTATTGATCTCAATATCTCATATAAAATTTCAATTAATTATTGGTCAATAAATTCATAAATTGTTATAATATTGATTAAAACTTCAAATACAACACTGTCATAAGTACGTTCAGTGAGCATATTACATTTTTCCGAACAACGACAGTGCCATAAGGAAAAGCTTTCTTTTCTTTTCTGCTATTATTTCTCATCCTCCTGAGGAAAGCCAGTTTAGGGTCACAAGTAGTCCCTATTAATTGCAACAGCTCGGCGTTTCGGTTAATCATTAGTAATATCTTTTCCAAAGTTAAATTGTTTTCCATTTTTTTCTAAAAAATATTTTAGGCACTAATTTTTGCGATTCAATTAAAAGCAATTTTGTTTAAGCAATCAGCTGTTTTGTTTACCAGCTGCCAGATAAATTTTCGTATATTATATGTCTGAACGCTAAAAATATTGTTCTCAATAAACCGAATATTGATTTAATAAAAGTGCATGTCTGAACATAGTATTAAGTATTAAAAGTTGAGTGAGGTGATTTTTAGAATTTTATCCTTTAGTAGACAGTTTCTTTTGACGCTGACTGTATCTTTTTAGAAGCAAACTTACATGCATGTTGTCATATAATATTGAATGTAATTTAAATTTAATACGTTATTTGACCTCTTTTTTCTTTGATTTGATGATGGTTAGAAAACCATTTTAATCACCTCCGTTTAGATTAAGATCCAACCTTACGATGTTGTCACATTGGAACACATTAAATAACTCATTTATCATCAAACAATATACGATAGTATTAAGCAAATCACTTTTCCTTTTCACTTATTTCATGTTTTCTCTTCCTATTTTTTTTTGTCATTTTAGTCGACATGAAACAACTTTTTATTTTAAGTGCTGTTTTAGCACTTTCCTCTCTAGAGGTTGGGGCACAAGATAACTATTGCTTTGGCAAGGACACGGAGCGCACACAGACACGTCATTTTACTTCGAAAACGGCTTATCAAATCATTAAGGGCACACATATGGACAAGCAGTATTATGTTAATGGTTGTGTACCGCAAAAAATTTGGATATTCCATAGGCATGGTACACGGCTGCCATCAAAGAGTACAATTGACAAGGCGCCACATTTAGAGGCGGTAAGTGTATTCTAAGGGTGAATGTAATCTTTAAAAATTTATTTGTTTTGTTTCTGTTTTTTTTTAGTTACGCGACTCTATCATCAATAATTATAAGGTACTGAAGACGGCACCCGAAACGAATGCATTGTGTCAGGAGGATTTGATTGCTTTGAAAATGTGGAAATGGAATACGAGTATAACTGGTGATATGGAGAATTACTTAACGGGTCAGGTATGTAAAGGAATTAAAGGAGTTCAGCAATGAATGGTAGAACCATGAAAAGTTCAGAGCACTATCCTTCCAGATTAAACACTTAAAGTTGACGATTTTATGCCTTCTAGTAACAGTTCAGTCTTGAACTGGACATTACAAACATTTAGTCAGGATTACAACCTGACTAGCTTCTTACATCTCACAGCTGTGTGTTAGTCCAGGTTATATTTAAGGAATTAAGTTAGAAACGTAAACCAAACGTAAACCAAAGATAGTAACGTAGGATTAAATTTCATTACATCTTGTCTTAAGTTTTAAATCCCGAATTACTTCAATGCACGATTTCCCCCGTGAAAAATTTAGAGCACAATCCTCCCACATTTGGTACTTAAAGTTGACGATTTTATGCCTTCTAGTAACAGTTCAGTCTTGAACTGGATATTACAAACATTTAGTCAGGATTACAACCTGACTAGCTTCTTACATCTCACAGCTGTGTGTTAGTCCAGGTTATATTTAAGGAATTAAGTTAGAAATGGCAGATAATTTAACCAAAGATAGTATCCTAGGATTGAATTTCATTACATCTTGTCTTAAATTTTAAATCCTGAATTACTTCAATGCACGATTTCCCCCGTGAAAAATTCAGAGCCCTATCCTCCCACATTTGGTACGATTTTATGCCTTTTAGTGTGAATTGAAGTTGTTCACTCTTGAACCGAATATTACAACCTTTTAGCCAGGATTAAAACCTGACTAGCTTCGCCCTATCACTCATGTTGTGTGTGTTAATTTTATCCAATAGTAGCTGGACCTACAATTTAATATCGACTCCTAACGATAGATTTGAGAAACTTTTCTTAGCAATTTTTAGTTATTCTCAGAGTTTTCGCCATAAGAGTGCTGAGACCAAGTTGTGAAAGAAGTATGTCGATTCCGAGCGACAGCTTTGAGAACTTTTCTTGGCAGTTTTTATTTATTCTCAGACTTTTCACTAGAAGAGTGCTGAGAGCAAGTTGCCGAAAGAAATATTTGTTTTCATAATTTGCTTTGATTATGATGTCTGAGTCAGGGATTGAACCATTGGCTCTCATTTAATAAGTCGACGCACTACCTACTAGACTACCGCAACTTCTTTGAATGTGCTGACCTGGAAACCTTTTTCTCTGACCTGCATTAAGAGAATAAGCAGCTTCGGCTTTAAGATCAACAACTGGTTCAGTGGTTAGGCTATTAAAAATATCCAATTGAGTCATTACAACCCTTCAGTCAGGATTACAATCTAGTTTCTCAACCACTTATGTTGTGCGCGTTAATTTTTATGCATGAATGGTGGGACCTACAGTTTAAAGTCGGCTCCGAACGACAGATTTTAGAGAAACTTTTCATAGCCTCACGTTGAATAAGCCAACATACTACCTCCTAGACCACGGCGGCCAAATGAGAAAGCCTTCTTTTCTAGAACTTGTCCTCAAACTATTGTAAAATATCAAAAATATCAGAATTTCAAACTTCAAATTTACTTGCAGGGCTATGAAGATCTTCGAGGTACAGCTAAAACATATCAAAAATACTATCCCAACGTTCTAACCAGAGAATATAACAGATCCTATTATTTGGTAAGTTTCAATATCAATCAGTTCCACAAAATATTAGAGAGACTTTTTTATTTCCCGATTTGGATTTCTAGTTCCGCCATACGGATACCCAGCGCACAACAGAAAGTTTCAAGGCCTTTACAGAGGGACTTTTTGGTGCTGGCAATGCAGCTGTCGCCGAGGAGATACCCGAAAAAGATTTACTTTTACGTCCTTACGATTATTGTGAATCATGGAATGCACAAAATTACAAAGATGAGGGTTCAGAGTCATTCAAATATCGCAATTCGCCATTATGGAATGAAACCATTGCAAATATATCAAGACGTTTGGGGTAAGTCTGCTAGCAGTTAGGAAGTTCCATTATCTAATGTTTATGTATCTTGTTATATAGATTCCAATATAGCCTAGAGTCTTCCGATGTTGAACTGATGTATGATATCTGTCGCTATGAACAAGCTTGGCAAGTCGATCGTACTAGTGTATGGTGTGCTGTAAGTATAGGTTAGGAATTTTAAAAATTATTGTCTTGATCAATATTTTTTCCTTTAATTAATAGGCCTTTTTACCCGAACAAGTTAGTGTGCTTGAGTATGAGGATGATATGAAATATTTTTACAAATCCGGTTACGGTTATGTGGAAAATACACGCCTTAATTGTCGTGCTGTACAGGATATGGCTGAACACTTAGGCAGTCCCGAACAACCCAATGTTGTTGTCTATTTTGGTCATTCCACTGGCGTACAGACGCTTATATCAGCCTTGGGTATTGACAAAGACGAAATTTCATTGTTGGCCACAAACTATCAGAATTTAACGCAACGTAAATGGAAAACTTCAAATATTGATCCATTTGCTGCCAACTTCTTGGCTGTGAAATATCACTGTGATGCCGATCCTTACGAGAAGGAAAAGGTGATTTTCTTCCTTAATCAAAATGCTGTCGATTTGAGTTGGTGCAAGGTGGGCTTGTGCAATTGGTCGGATGTACAGAAACGTTACAGCACAATATTGAATGCCGATTGTAGTTCATATTATTGTGGAGATGGTGCTGCAACAATGAGCATATCCTTGGTGTCTCTGCTAATGGCTGCCATTGTTTACTTAAATAATTTTATGTAAAAAGGTTTTTTTTTTATTTTTTGTTTTTCTTTTTCAATTTCTATTAATTTTCTAATCAACAGTTTAAGTTTTAATTTATATTTTAAAGAAATTAAACTAAATAGTTTCCGTGTTTTTAGTTGAATTTATAAATTCTTTTAAAGTTAAAAATGTAAAGAAAATTATTTTTAATATTAATATCACGAAATTTTCCATAATGTTTATATATTTTTAAAAAATGAATTCAATATAAAATGCTGCTTTATTTTAACGATAACTTTTTATAAATTAATTACAATATACAAAAAAGCTTTATAATTTTAATAAAAAAAATATTTTGAATTGTTTATAAAACAATTTCTTTTAGTGTAGTTAACAAAATTAATTTTGTCCTATTGGTGTCTCAGCTAAGTGTAGACACTTTTTGTATAGTGTATGTATCCCTAGAGATGGCATTGTGCTTGTCAACAAACCAAAACATTCAAGACAAACAATTTTTCGTCATGGACAATTGCATATGGTAATCTTATTATTCTAGAACTTGCTACAGGAAGTCGCCTTGGTCTAGTAGGTAGTGTGTTGGCTTATTAGACGTAAAAGCCAGGGTTCGAGTCCCAGGCCAGACATCAAAACAAAATACAAAAAGTATTTCTTCGCCGACATCCTCTCAGCAGATTTCTGGCAAAAACTCTGAGAGTAAATAAAATTGCCATGAAAAGTTTCTCATAAAATCTGGCGTTCGGAGGCGACTTTAAACTGTAGGTCCCGCTACTCATGTATAAAATTAACACACACAACATAAGTGGTGTGAGAAACTAGGTCAATAATCCTGACTGATGGGTTCTAACGACCAATTATGTATGTATGTATGCTACAGGAAATCATTCTCCTGGATTTATTTGTAAATGGAAATATAATAAGAAGATGATGCTCTGTAGTTCTTAAAGACACTTAGGGAATCAACCAAAGTTTCTATTACTTTCAAAACAATATGAATCTAAGAATTTATGGATGCTTCAATAACCATTATGCTTCATATACCAGTATGAGATTATGGGTATAAAGTCGATTAAAAAAATTTTGTTTTCGTTCAGCCCATTTGCTAAAAAATATTCCACTATTTCGATAGTCGTCGTAGTCCAATTGGTAGTGTGTCGGCTTATTAGACGTAAGGACGCGATTGAAACCTTAAGTCAGCCATCAAAATGAAATTTCTTTAGCGACTGCCTCTCAGAAGATTTCTGGCAAAAACTCTGAAAGTAAATAAAATTTCCATGAAGCGCTTCTCGAAAATCTGTTGCTCGGAGTCAATTTTCAATTGTAGGTCCCGCCACTCATATATAAAATTAACTCTCATAACATAAATGGTGCGAGAAGCTAGGTTGTAATCCTGACTGAAGGGTTGTAATAATGTAAAATATTTGCCATGAAAAGGTTCTCAAAAACACTTGTCCGAAGTAGATTTTAAACTATAGGTCCTGTCATTCATGAATAAAATTAACACACACGACATGGGTGGTGTGAGAAGATAGGTTGTAATCCTGCCTAAAGCATTGTAACGCCCAATTACGTATGTAATAAAAAAATTTTGTATTTACAACAAGCCGGCAACACTGGCTGTGATACATTTGAACTTAACGAGCCATTTATTGTGTCATTGCCATGTAAAATTTATTACCAATATAGTGGTTGCGAGATGTGCTAAAGCCAACGTCTGAGGCATAATCTCCTTCAATACCGTTGCCAGACTTGCTACTTAATATTTACCGTTTATTTAATTATTGATTTACAACGTAAGGATTAAAAACTTTTTGATATAAGAAGTAGAGGATATTCCAATATCCTCAGAATAGTGTTTCCAACAATTATAAGGTTTAGATAGCTTTGCAACTGGAATATTAAGAAGTTCAAATCTAAAATGGGTAAAAATAATTCTTTTAATATGTACGTACATGTATGTGGTGTGATAGTGAAACTCAAGTAACCGATTACAGGCAAATATGTTTTCATCATAGTTGCATCGAATTAATAAAAATCCTTTCAGGAGTGCTCTTTGACCCGTCATAAAAGGAAACATTACCAATGAAAATTATTGTTAAGCCTTTAGAATTGTAAAACACATAGTTAAAGTGAGATGGCAACCCTATCGTTCTAGTTCTTGCTATGCAGTACATTAATTAACTGCTTAAGCTAGAAAAGAAGTCGTCGTAATCTAGTAGGTAGTGTGATGGCCACGGTTCAAATCCCTGCTCAGACATCTATAACAAAACTAAAAAAATATGAAAAAATATATTTCTTCGGCGACAATCTTTCAGCAAATTTCTGGTAAAAATTCTGTAAATAAAATAAATAAAAATTGCTATGAAAAGTTTCTCAAAAATCTGTGGTTCGAAATCGATTTTAACTGTAGCTTCCGCGACTTATGTGTAAAATTAACACACACAACATAAGTGGTGTGTAAAGCTAGCTCGTGATCCTAACTTAAGGATTGTAATGACTAATTATGTAAGTGTGCGTGTGTTCTGATAAAGTGATTCAAAGAGTCTCATTTGTAAAAGCTTGTGGAACTAGTTGGTTGTTTTGAAATAATGGTAAGAAGTATCTTAATAAAATGTTCTCTAAGCTCAGCTTGAGACCACTATATAGGTAAGAACTTACTCATTTGGGTTACGCTATCTGTGCATATGTTATGCAACAAAGAAGTCACCGTAGTCTAGTAGGCTATGGTTCAAATCCAGGGCAGACATCAAAACGAAAATATGAAAAAATATTTCTTCTACTTTCAGCAGATTTCTGGCGAAAACTTTGAGATTAAATAAAATTGCCATGAAAAGTTTCTCAAAAATTGTCGTTCGGAGTCGACTTTAATACACACAACGTAAGCGGTGTGAGAAGCTAGGTCGTAATGCTGACTGAAGGTTTGTAATGACCAATTATGTACGCAGTTTGCAGTATATGTATGTACCAGAGATCAGCAATAAGTATTCAAAACAATGAGTAGGTTCGAGTCATACTTATAATTTCAGATACTTATACGCATTCATACTTATTTGGATATCATACTCATACTACTCATACTTAAAGTTGGAACTACTCGTCGTATTCATACTTAACAATACGCATGATGTTATTGACTTCGACTCGTCTCTACTTAACATTTACACGAAGCACAAAATAAGTATGATTCGCGTACGAACACTGCAATACTCACAAGAAGATTGTGTGTATGCTTTGCTTGTTGTCTTTGTCTTTTCTTTCTTCTTTGTTTGTATATCCAACGACAACATACATACATACTTAATTGGTCATTAGAACCCCTCAGTCAGGATTATTGACCAAGTTTCTCACACCATTTATGTTGTGTGTTTTAATTTTATACATGAGTAGCGGGACCTACAGTTTTAAAGTCGACTCCGAACGACTGATTTTATGTGAAACTTTTCATGGCAATTTTATTTACTCTCAGAGTTTTTGCCAGAAATCTGCTGAGAAGATGTCGACGAAGAAATACTTTTAGTATTTTGTTTTGATGTCTGGCCTGGGACTCGAACCCTGGCTTTTACGTCTAATAAGCCAACATACTACCTACTAGACCACGGCAACTTCAGCAACAACTACAAACAAAGGCTGTAAATTTTGATGAATGATTCGAGCCACTTGAATGACTCATAAGTATTATAAGTATTTTTCTAAATTTATGAATCAGAATGAGTAGGCGTATGAATCAAACATATTTCGAATGTTGTGAGTTTGATGTCAACGTTGTACTCATACTCATTGCTACTTATACTTATAAATCAATGTTGTAGCGAGTACAAATGAATCAGAGTAGTTGAATTTCAATTCTATTGATTCACTCATACTCAAAATTGCATGAGTGCTTATGAGTAGCAGAAAAACGATATATTGCTGATATCTGATGCGATTTGACTGCGATTTTGAATCGATCAATATAATTAGTAGGAATCTAATAGGCATGCTTCGGTATAGTAGAATTTTAATTGTCGAAAATTTTGTTTTTCTAAAATTTTTCTTCTAACATTTCCTCTTTGCTATTACAGCTTTATGAATTGACATTTTTAAACTTCATTGACGTCAGATGGTGTCAAGTATCATGATAAACTTTGTTCTTGCATGTGTTTGTCCAGTATTTTGTTATAAATTTTTCTGTTTTTATTTATTTTTTAAGATGAAATTTATTATAAACGTAACACGTGCTAATATTTCCTTGTGATTTCAAACGGTATGATGATATTCTCACACTAATTGGCAACAGTACACCGGGATTATTTAATGCTCTTTTAACATGTGCAGACGTGGCAGACGTGGCATGTCCAGTAATTTTATGGCCGGAGGCAAATATGTATGTTCTAATGGCTTTTGAAGAGTTTTATTAGGAAGATTAAAGTAACGTGGTCTAGTAGGTAGTGTGCTTCCTAAAACCTGCACAATGCACTGCATGAGTAGGGGCCATCCCCTGAGTGCTGGTTTTATAAAAAAAAAAAACGTATGTATTGGACAAATGACCTGCGTATGGCTGTCCATTTAGAAATTTTTACAAAAATTATGTTTATTTAATAGAAATAGCAAACGTGCTTCGTATATATTCATGCTAATGGTTGTTGCAAGGCTGTCAAGCTTGATTGTTTAATGCCCTACAATGTAAATAGATGGTCCATTTTATCTGGGAATGTATGACAGAATGAAACTGAACTTAAGTTTTTTCCTAAGCCCAATGGACTGAGAAAAGTAGATGTAATGCACATTAGCTTACAGCAATAAATTCTTTTTTACGTCACCCTTAACTCCTTTATATGGCAAAATTAGTCTCCATCAAATAAAAACTTTATTCTCCTCAAGGACGGATACATTTCCTGTCATTCAGTAGCATAAAATAAAAATGGTTTCCATAAGTTTCTACTACCCGTGTGTGTATGATTATAAAATCTTATGAAATGACTTACGTGCCATACACATATTTACACATTAACAATACAAATGCAGATAGCACCTGTACACAAATCCTTTTTAGATCATTAACAGTCGCCCTCTTCTAACAATATTCCCCAAGTGTTTGCAAGTGTTAAACATTTTGTGTCGTTATGTGCTCAGTTCTCGTTGTCTGGCTTTTCATTCGTAATGTCTGTGGAATTTTAGGACAGAAAAACCAGATACAACACGCACGTTTTCACTCATTCACACAGCCAGCTTACTCAGCCATTATAAGGATGACAAATTTACGAAATCATATCCATTTATTCGTATGAATGAATTATTATTATGGGCCCCTTTACAAATTGCCATTGCGAATGAGTTAAGTTATGTTAAGTTAACAGGGAAGATGGTATTGAATTACAAACGAGGTGAGGATATTAAGAAAAAAGAGTTTAAAATTTCATTCATTAATACGGCTTAATTAGGGTGTTTAACGAAGGCTAACAAATAAATTTTTTTTTACATTTGAAATGAAAACAAGAAAATTTGTTATAGTTTTAGAGGCTTTACTCCTGCCCAAACTTTTGCTTGCAGTAGAACAAAAACAGTGTTGTGAAGATGTTTCAATAAATGTTTGCCTACACTTGACAACAATGTAACCAAGGCCTGACCATTTCACACTGAGAGGAAGGAAGCTTTAAAGCAGTAGAGTGTATCAGTGGAACAGTGTTAAACGAAGGCAAAGGAAGTTCGCTTTCTAGCCAAAATTAAGTGAATTGATTTTTTGGATGAGTGAAAGACAATTTAATGGTAAATAGATGACCCGTGCGAATATTTTGCATCGTTAGTTGTCATTTTTGTAACATAAAAATAATTGCCAAAACAGCTTTTTACAACTTAATATGCATATTATATATAACTGACTTAGTAATAAACGGCATTATAGTAAATAGCGGTATTGCCAGAATGGATTTTAATACATACTATATTATGTAGAACTGCATTACTATTAGCACACTTGAACAAAAACATGTAATCACAATGACAACAGTATTATTATGCAGTTCTATATAAAATATAATTTTTATCAATGAAAATATTAATTTTTCAATTTCTAATTATTTTTCGCCATTAGTGTTAGATATAAGCTTTAAAATGAGATATCATTCATTAAATTTGATGCGGTGGTATGGGAGATATTTGCAACCGACAAAAAAAAGTGCTTTAGAAATAATATATATGATTGTGTTCGGAAAGAAAAATTCTTTTACGTTTTTACCCCTTTTAAAAACGTTTAAAATAAAATAAAAATGTATTTGTTTAGTTTTAGATAAATTCTTTATTGTTCACACAATTCTGTGTGCCACTGTTCACGACTTGATGTCTTCACACAAGACTGACTGAATGTTTACTGACTCCGTTTTCGGATTTGTCTTGCCTTTTATATCGCAGGGTAAACAGGCGAATGACTTCGTCTTCTCGAAATCTCTATAAATATGGATAAAATTAACGCATACAACATAAGTAGTGTGAAAAGTTTGATCGTAATCCTGACTGAAGGATTATAATGATTATGTATTCGATATGTATGCATGTAATATAAGAGATCAGAGGCTCTAATGGGAATCAAACCCCCAACCATCACGTTAATAGTTTAGCACAGACTACCAGGGCACTCATATTGTTCATTATGATCTGTAACAGTCTGAAAAGTGCTCAATTCTTTGAACGAAACCATAAAGTAAGATCGACCAGATTCGTGAAAAAAACTTTGTATTCTACTATGGCAATGCGAAACAACACACATTTGTGATGATAAGACATATATTGACTGCACATGGCGGATAATTTATGAAGCATCGTATCGACTAGACGTTAAATCATCTCACTACCATTATATCATACATATCGGGTGATTTTTTAGCTATTATCTATTTGGCAACACTGGTTTAAACAGTTCACGCACGTTTCGTGTTTTGTTTCATTGTAAAACATTTTCAGTTTGGTCTATAATTTAATCAAGAATTGTCTTGCAAATCATTGAATTTTATTACTAAAATGCGTGTTCTGTCAAGAAAGTTCATCGGGCGCTTCTTCCATTTTATGGTCCCATTATATCCAACTTTTTTTTTCCCAAAATGCAAGAGCTTGACTTGCATGACATGTGGTTTATGGAAAAATAATTAAAAATATAAGAATGTGTTGAAAAATTTAAGTGTCCCTATTATTATTTATTATTTCCAGGCCTTTATTTTACATTTTTTTAAGAATTTCGCGGAGCTGGTTAAATATTTTTATTTCATTAGTTAAACTATTTCAATAGCTTTAATTTAATGTATAAATGTATAAACTTTGTAATATTTATGGAGAAATAATTAAAAATATAAGAATATATTGAAAAATCAAAGTGTCCCAGGGTTTCACATGCCACACAGCACGCGTAACAATGGACCGCGGGTCCGGTCAATTGGCCGCCTAATTCGTGCGATTTAACGCCTTTAGACTATTTTTTGTAGGGCCATGTTAAAGCTCATGTCTAAACAGACAAGCCTGCTTCAATTGACGCATTGGAAGACAATATTGAGGCATTTATTCGTGAGATAAGAGTATGCCAAAATTGGACTATGCCGGATGGACCATTTGAGGGGCAGTCGCGGTCAACATTTGCATGAAATAAGCTTCAAACATTAAATTATATGGACCGTGCTATAGATTTAAATAAAGATTTCATGCATTTTTCTGAAATTTATGTGCTTTTTTTGAAAAATTTTTGTATAGGTTTTAAAAAATCACCCTTTACCTATATAAACACTTATGTTAATTTGATATATGAATTATTTCATGGCAATTTCATTAACTCTCGGAGTATTTGAAGGAAATCTACTGAGAGTAAGTCATCGAAGAAATAATTTCTTTCATATTTGCGTTTTGATGTATGACTTAGGATTTGAACTGAGACCTCGCATCTAATACGCCAATACACTACTTACTAAACTAAGGCAACTACTATGAAATACGGTTTTAGTACAGAAAATTTTTGTTTAAAAATTTATCAAAAAAAAATCGTGATAACTTTTGCTAAGTAAGCACACCCTTACTACACCTGTGGTGTTACTTTCATTACAAAATGAAATTATGTTAACGAACTTTTGAAGGGAATTTCAAATTAAAAATTAATTTCTTATTCAGTTTCCTCACTCCGATTTAATATTTATGCCTCATACAGAGAAAAAAGAAAGAAGAAACACTTAAAAAATTTAAATTAAATTTTTTCTTTAATCTCGACAGTTTTTTGTTCGTATTAAATTATTTACAAAACAAAAAACAGCAAAGAATGTTACATTAAGTCAATCACGACTATAAGATACTCGGTGTCTTTATATAATTTGACAAATAATAAGTTTCTTGGAAGCGAGTACATACTATCGTTTATACACTGGCTTTGCTCAACGCAATAGTAGATGAGTGTAAAGTATTACACTGCCTCGAAAGAGGAACACTTTCTCTTTACCCGAATAAGCATTTTTTAAATCTAATTTCGTCTTCTAAACGTTAGACTATGTTACATGAGTAACTGTCATTGATTCTTATTCCTTTTTGACGTTATCGATTAAAAATTCTAACATGCTTAAGTCGAAGTACGGCTTAGTTAAGTCAGTCATGAATGACTATAATTTGTATTTCTTCTCCCATCTTTATGTGTAAAATATTCCCATAGTTGTGTGTGTGTGTATGTGTATGTAAACTTATAATTTTGTATGTTCGTTTAGGCATAAAATCCAGGAAACAGTTTATTTTTAAATTTCTTTCTTAGTTTTCTCTCTTTCCATCTCCCTCTTTTCGTTTACCACTTGTTTTTCGTATTTGTCACAAATACTATATACAGTGAGCGTCAAAAGAAAGTGTACACCATGAATAAAATTCTAACAATCATCAAACTAAAATTTTAACACTTAAGGAGAGTGCCCGAAAAAAATTGACAATATTTCGAAATTTTTTGTAATTTTAATTTTGTTTCAATTTTAAAAACTGGTAATCAAATAATTTTAAAATAAAAATAACGATAATTTATTATTGATAATATTTTATAATGTACACTTTCTTTTGGCGCTCACTACATGTATATGTACTCTCACTAATATGTATGTATGTATATGCTGCCCGTGTGTGAATATATGTATGTATGCGATTATTTCCGGTACGATGTTTCCTTTTAAAAAATACCAGTGACAGTGAGTGCTAAATTTTTGTACTTTTTTTATGAATTTATTTTGTTTGTATTTAAGTCCTATTGTTGCTGTTGTCTTTACGTTTTTTTATATTACATTTTCCATTTAAATTTACAGCCAAAGGTGATAATTGTAAGAAGAAGAAAAAAAATATTTTTTTCAAAATTTGACAAGTGCACAACAACATCCATTCATTCATTCATCAATCATATATGAATGTATGTTTTTTAGTACGAATTTCATTTTTTTTAATTCCAATTTTATGGAGAGACATTTTTTCTGTTTTAAGTGCGAAACCTGATCTTTCAGGAGGATCTATGGAAATTATATTTCGAATAGCTGCTAATATTTTTTGTCTCTGGCATCGTCTAATGAAAATTTTGAATCAACTTGCCTAGTGCAAGGCTTAAGACTACTAGTGAATCTCGTTTGTTAAAAATTATTCAAACGGCTGTATATTTACTAACCAAATTATTCTCTCGAAGGCATTATTTCCTCTTCTTAATTGACTACCACCAGATCTGAGGCGAAACAATGCCCTACAAATACAGCAATAAGTCTATATGCTATGAAAGCATAGAATTTCACAAGTTATATCTGGCTACTGTTTATCTGGGTCTACCTATTTGCTACACTGTGCCAAAACTATGGTCATACCAAAGTTTGGCTACTGTTTATTTGGGTCTACCTATTTGCTACACTGTTCCAAAACTATGTTCATAACTAAGTCTGGCTACTGTTTATTTGGGTCTACCTATTTGCTACACTGTGCCAAAACTCGTGTTCAACCGCCAATTGGATCTACAGACTACTCCAGACTAAAAATTATACAAAACTAAAAAGGGGCGTGGCCTACAACAGTTTAAAGTCGGTTCCGAATGATAGATTTTTGTAAACTTTTTCATGGCGATTTATATACAATTTACAATTTACCCCTCGAGTTTTTGTCAGAAATCTGGTGAGAGGTATTCGCCAAATTTTCGCTCCGAGAAGTCTGATCTGGGACTTAACCGTGACCTTACATCTAATACGCCAACACTACGGCTATGAAGACTTAAGCTATTACATTTATGTAAAATCGTGTAATCTCGGGGATGTCGAATACAACAACCTGTACTTGCGAGCTTTAAAGTGATGCTGACACTTTTCTCTTGAGCAGCAAAAAAACATTCACCCATGACAGCACCTTCATCTAGGAAGAAAATTTAACC
Organism: Sarcophaga peregrina; assembly: GCA_014635995.1. Classification (NCBI taxonomy): domain Eukaryota; kingdom Metazoa; phylum Arthropoda; class Insecta; order Diptera; family Sarcophagidae; genus Sarcophaga; species Sarcophaga peregrina. Next base: position 90,482,720 of record CM025792.1, on the reverse strand, counting down.
TGCTTGTGGAGAATACAGACCAGTTCGTTTCTATATGGATATACTTACGTTGAACAATGGGTCAATTTGGACCTCCGGGTACTGTGCTTGTCTTGACCGACAGGTGCACGTCCTCTAACCTACTTACGTTGAATCTACCTAGAGCCTTAAAACAAAACTGGTCCCCAGATATCGTGCCCAATTTCTGACAATACTTTACAACAACATCTGAAAAAACCAAAGAAGAAGTGGAAGTGTTCATGTGTAACGATTTTTAGACATCAAGAAATCAAAAAAATCAATAGAATTGGTTCTTGAAATTAAAAGAATGTCTGGGAACTGATGTGAACTGAATGCTAAAGGCAACCCAATGCAATAAGAATCATAATAAGACCAATGTGATAAGGGCCTAGGGCTATCAATTTTATCTATCTTAATCTAAAATAGCCGGACAATTGCAGGGTATGTTGCGATGAGGAGGAGTTGGAGACTGTCGAACATCTCCTCTGCAACTGCCCAGCCCTTGGTAGGTTGAGGACCCTTGGCAGGGCCTTCTTTGAGAACTTGAGTTCTGTGTCGAGAGCCGCCATCAAGGCTCTCCACAGATTCATTAGCAGTTTGGGCTGGTTGAGAGGTGCTAGGGCTTCATTAGTGTAGTCGCACTCTCAACCTCTTTTGTTTTGCGTCTGTTTTTTTACATGTAATTCCTCCGTTTCCCATTCTCCCTCCCCTTCCCTACATTCCTATATCCTCTATTTCCTTCCTCCCCTAAGGACAATGTACAATGGGTCAATTTCGACCTCCGGGTACTGTGCTTGTCTTGACCGACAGGTGCACGTCCTCTAATCTAAACTAACCTAACCTAAAACATTCATACATACATACATACGTACATAATTGATCATTGCAACCCTTCAGTCAGGATTACAACCTAGTATCTCATGCTTTAAAAAATATAAGCCAGACAACGAGAATTGTGCACATAGCGACACAAAATCGTTAACACTTGCAAACACTTGGGGAATATTGTTAGAAGAGGGCGACTGTTAATGATCTAAAAAGGATTTGTGTACAGGTGCTATCTGTATTTGTATTGTTAATGTGTAAATATGTATGACACGTAAGTTATTTCATAAGATTTTATAATCATACTCACACGGGTAGTAGAAACTTATGGAAGCAATTTATATTTTATGCTACTGAATGACAGGAAATGTATCCGTCCTTGAGGAGAATAAAGTTTTATTTGATGGAGACTAATTTTGAGACATAAAGGTGCTAAGGGTGAAGTAAAAAAAATTTATTGCTAATGTGAATTTTATATACGAGTGGCCGTGGTCTAGTAGGTAGTGTGCTGGCTTATTAGACGTAAAGCCAGGGTTCGAGTCCTGAGTAAGTAAAATGAGAGAGTAAGTAAAATTGCTATGAAAAGTTTCTCAAAAATCTGTCGTTCGGAGTCGACTTTAAACTGTAGGTCCCGCCACTTATGTATAAAATTAACACATACAACATAAGTAGCGTGAGAAACTAGGTCAATAATCCTGGCTGAAGGGTTGTAACGACCAAGTATGTATGTATGTGGCGGAACCTATAGTTTAAAGTCGACTCCGAACGACAGATTTTTTTATGAAACTTTTCATGACAATTTTATTTACTCCCAGAGTTTTTGCCAGAAATCCGCTGAGAGAAAGTCATAATATTTTTTCATACTTTCGTTTTAACGTTAGACTTGGGGTTTTGAACTGTGACTTGGGGTGTGAACTGAGGTTTTACGTTTAATAAGCCAACACACTACCTACTAGACTAAGGCGGCTTCATGAAAGTGTATTTAAATACGTTAGAGAAAATTACAACATGTAACCCAACTTATAGCGAAATTTATAAACGAAAGAAAATTTGAACCTGAAAATCCCTATATGGGCAATTTTGCATTGATTTGTTATGCTTCCATACAATTTCATTCAATGAATTTAATCTTAACGCCATTGTTGCTTTTCTTAATTTACATTTTAATGAAATTTTTTAATGAATTTTTTTTTTCTTTTTAAAGAGGGAAAGTGTTAAATATTTAATGAGAAAATAAATGATATTTTTGAAATTAAAAAAAGCCATGGTATGATGCACGATTAATGATGAAATAATGAAAATTTTTAAGAGAAAAAAAAGGAAAATTTGGAATTAAAATTATATTGGTTATGTGCCTTAATTCCCATTGCCTTTTAATGAAATGTCACGATATAAAATGTCGAATCTTATGACGAAGACTTTTTTATTTCAATTTGTTTTAAACGTTAAATATTAAGGATTTCGTACGACATGCCTTAAGTTTGTTTGTTTTTTGGGAGGATATTTTTAATTTAATGAAACTTAAAAAGTGTTAAAATATTTAATAAGAATATTAATAATGAATGTTTGAAGTTCAAAATGTTTGACAAGACAGACAATTATCTGTGATGAGGGCACATGAAATAATTAAATTCTTGCAATGAGTACGGCAATGACAAGCATAAGGCATCTGTGTTTGTTTGTTATTCACTTAGTTTATTTTCCAGTCTCAATTTTGTTAGATAAGAAGCTTTATTTACCAAAAATATTGATACTTAAAACTTAGTAAGCCCCCCCTTAGAGCTTATTAAACTAAGGGCCATTATTACAACTTGCAGTTAACTAAAGGGAGAATTTTAACATGCAGATAAATTGTTATTCATTATTATGAGTATCCAATAAGACAGAAGTGATCGTTAAGCTAAAGTAGGGATGCCCAAAACGGGATCGATTTTTAAAAATACCGGGATTTGGGATTTGTAAATCCCGATCCCGAAATCACTGGGATATTTCGAGATAATTCTGGATTCCCAAAATCCTGAAAAAATCACGGGAAAAATCCTGATTTTCCCGTAATAATAAAAATATTTTTTTAACAAATCATTTATATTTCCAATTATGTACGTCAGCATTCTATTATCATTAAAAAGTCAAAATATAACCAATTGTAACAAACCAAGTGTCCATTTACAAAGTTAAAAATTCTTAATATGCCATTAGATATTGCACCAGCATTGCCATATTTTTGAAAAAGTTAATTTTGTTTATTTGGAAGTTGTAATAAGTTAAAGATAACTTTGCCGTTAACTTTAGCTAAAGGTACCTCTAACTAACTCCGACTTTAACGGGAAGATGTAATAATGGCCCTAAATATTCGATCTTTCATACTCTTATAAAGATTATTTAATGTTCTCAGTCTATTTTCCCCCAGTCTTCGGTTATATATTCTTAAATTCAAATCTCCAACACTGGTAAATTGTCTGTTATTTGAATATATTCTTCACATAAGAATGGGAAATTCGTTTGAGGAAAAGTTTCCAATAATATTCATATCAGGAGCGGAAGCTGCCCACGATACAATCTCAATAGATTGGTTACGAAACCACTCCTTCTTCTGTCTGCTAACATGAATTCTGGCATTATCCTGTTCGAAAAAATATTTTTTTTTAAATTATTTTCTCTCAAGAAATGCCACAAACTACAGTTAGGAACAGTAATGTACTCTGTACTATTCATTCGCGTAGATGGATACAGAAGTTCAAGGCAACCACTTAAAGATATACCTTCCCAAGCCATGAGACTACCTCCACCAAAAATTCTTTTAGTAAAATACTTTGATTCCTTTCTAAGATCACGCCAGTAGTATCGATAACCATCTGGTCCATCTAAGTTCCACTTTTTTTCATAGAATATGGCCAGAAGAAAATTTTATATTCAATATTTGTTGTTACAGTAGAAGCTCACAAATTAGAACCTCCAGTAATTAGAAATTCCAGAAAGCACGACGTTGCCACTGCTCTTTTAAAGAAAATTTTTAAAGTGGCAAAAGTTATCGATATTGCACCAGCATTGCCATATTTTGAAAAAGTTAATTTTGTTTATTTGGAAGTTGTAATAAGTTAAAGATAACTTTGCCGTTCACTTTAGCTAAAGGTACCTCTAACTAACTCCGACTTTAACGGGAAGTTGTAATAATGGCCCTAAATATTCGATCTTTCATACTCTTATGAAGATTATTTAATGTTTCTCCGTCTATTTTCCCCCAGTCTTCGGTTATATATTCTTAAATTCAAATCTCCAACACTGGTAAATTGTCTGTTATTTGAATATATTCGTCACATAAGAATGGGATATTCGTTTGAGGAAAAGTTTCCAATAATATTCATATCAGGAGCGGAAGCTGCCCACGATAAAATCTCAATAGATTGGTTACGAAACCATTCCTTCTTCTGTCTGCTAACATGAATTCTGGCATTATCCTGTTCGAAAATATATATTTTTTTCATTATTTTCTCTCAAGAAATGCCACAAACTACAGTTAGGAACAGTAATGTACTCTGTACTATTCATTCGCGTAGATGGAAACTGAAGTTCAAGGCAACCACTTAAAGATATACCTTCCCAAGCCATGAGACTACCTCCACCAAAAATTTCTTTTAGTAAAATACTTTGATTCCTTTCTAAGATCACGCCAGTAGTATCGATAACCATCTGGTCCATCTAAGTTCCACTTATTTTCACAGAATATGGCCAGAAGAAAATTTTATATTCACAAATTAGAACCTCCAGTAATTAGAAATTCCAGAAATTAGAATCAGTGCTTTCATTCTAAAATTCGAATTTAAAATTCTAATTTCTGAGCGTTTTTTTTGCTATTTTAATACAAGAAATCCCCAAATTTTTTTTATTCTGTAAAACTAAAAAGGGGAACCACCAGATTATATACGTTTTTGATATCCTTAGCCATTCACTTAATTCCTCAGTACGTTTTCAAATTAGAATGACTTTTCATAATGGTTTTCTATGTTATTCTCTAAGAGTTAGGTTAGATGCGTTGTTTTATCACTCGAAGTCTGTAAGGTCGATTGAGTTCTCCAATATAATAAATCACAATCATTTAGAACGCCTATTTCTAGGACTTTAGTTATAAAAAATTATTTTTTTCAAAAGAAAAACTTCAATATATTGTCCATACATATATACAGTGAGCGTTAAAAAACTGCACACTTTGGATAAAATTGTAACAATCACCAAATGCAACTTTTAACATTTAAGGAGAGTGCCCAAAAAAATTTGGCAATTTTTTGTAATTTTTTTTTGTCGTTTAAATTTTAAAAACTGGCTATGAAACAGTTTTAAAATAAAAATAACGGTAGTTTATTAATAAATATATTTTTTAATGTACAGTTTCTTTTGATGCTCACTGTACATACATATGTGCATACATAATTGGTCATTGCAATCCATCAGTTAGGATTACAACCTAGCTTCTTACATTACTTATGTTGTGTGTGTTAATTTTATATATCAGTTCCGTCCGACAGATTTTTGAGCAACTTTTCATGGTAATTTTATACACTTTCAGTGTTTTTGTCTAAAATGTGCTGAGGAGAAGACGCCAAAGAAATATTTTTTCACTATTCGTTTTTGTTGGAGATGCCTGAGATGTGATTTGAACCGTGGCCTTACGTTTAATAAGCCAGTACACTGTCATCTAGGGCCTGGATTCTAGGCTACTGTCCATATTAATTTCTAAAAATTACCCGGATTTTTAATCCCTCATCCATACCTGTAGCAATCTATGTTGATTGTTATTTTAACTATCAACGTGATTGACGCATCAAAGATTCTTATTTGCAAAGGCAGTTTGGCATTTACGCAACAAATTACAACTAATACGCTTGATTTCAAAGTATTTACAGAATGCTTCCTGTCTTGCAACAGAGAACAAAAGTGAGCGACAGAGAGAGAGTTAGAGAGGAAGAAGAGCCGCTTAAGATGTCTTAATGATGAAATACAAATTCCTTATAAAGTACTTAAACACATGACTTGTATTACAAATAACAACAGTTGGACTACTTTGCTCACTGTTAATGAGCTCACACGCCTGCTTCACTCTGCTCATACTCATACTCTTACTGAGCCACACAGTTTTCTCGTGTGTTTATATAACCTGGTATATGACCACACACACTTACAGTGTGTATGTGATTTAATAGTTATGGTTATGGATGTAAATGATGGGGGGCCACTATTTAAACTAACCTGCTTACTTCCCCAACGAATGATAAATTACTTGTTGCCATCATTAGACACTAAAAGCCACAAACAACAATAATATCCCGAATTGTTGTGGTAAATATTTCTGCATTTAGTAGAGAAGTTTAAGGTGGCAAACATATCGAAGTAGAGTGAAGGCCTTATATAGGATATGTGAGAAGGGAGGTGAAATAGGGAAATGATATTTCAAATTCAAATAGAGATATCAAGATTGTGACAAATTATTGCAACAAAGAAACATTGGAAATTAAATTAAAAGATAACAAAAAAAAAAATTGTAAAAAATTTTAAAAAAATTAAAGAAGCGAAAAAATTTAACAAATTTTATATAAGTTTTAAAATAATTTAAAAAAATTAAAGAAACAAAAAAATTGCTGTAGAATGTATGGATTTTATATTGGTTAAAGAAACACCTGGGTGCCTACTACATAAAAAACCTAGATGAACTGTCATGCATGGATATTGGCAGTCTGAGTCGCTTCATCGAAATTTCCGATGGTTCTTGGAATAGGGGAGAGGATGAAACTGTGGTATCACAATGCGCTCTGTATGCGATCTAAGTGTGTAAGCTCATCGCGTGAACAGCCATTTCTACCTATCTACCTACCATACTGGTTAAGGCATTTCGAAGTTGCCGTATCCTAGTAGGTAGTGCGTTGGCTTATTGAGGTTACGTGAGGTCACGGTTCAAACCAAAGGTCAGACATCATCAGACGAAAATATGAAAAAATATTTCTTCAGCGATTTTCTCCCACCCCAGATTTCTGGCTAAAACTTTGAGAATAAATAAAATTACAATGAAAAGTCTCTCAAACAATATGTGGTTCGGGGTCGACTTTAAACTGCAGGTCGCGGCACACATGGATAAAACTAACACGTGATATTAGAAGCGAGGCCGTAATCCTGCCTGAAGGGTTGTAAGGACCAATCATGTATGTTGTAAAATATTTCAAATGATTCTTGGAGCTCGTTTACCTTTAACGAAACCATTTTTCATCAAACATATGGTTTTCAAGGTACTAGGCTACTAATGTATAAAATTAACACACACAACATAAGCAGAAACTAGGTCAATAATCCTGACTGAAGGGTTGTAATGACCAATTATGTATGCATGTATGTATGCATATGTTTTTTAAGGTGCTAGCGCCTTCTAAATAATATATGGAGTAATTTAGGCATCCTACACATTTTACAATGTCTTCCAAGTAGGTGATAAAACGATCCTACAAATACATTGGAATACAATGGTTTAAAGTCCTTTCATTGTAGTAAAGTGATACTATGTTACAGATATCAATTGTTTACTTGATGGTATTGTTACATTTTTACCTTTTAAAAACGTTTAAAATATAAGCTCGTAGATTGCAAATAAAATAAAAATAAATTTGTGTTTAGTTTTAATTAAAGTTCTTTATTATTCGCACAATTCTGTTTACCACTGTATACAACTTGATGTAAACAACAACAATTGCTTTGTTTGTTATTCCTCTGTTTATATCCTTTGCATAAACAGTAACAATTATTAGAAAATTATTCGATAGATCTTCAAACCACCAATACTCTCTTCAAACGCACTGCGTCTTCACACAAGACTGACTGAACTTCACTAACTCAGTCGACTTCTGTAACTTTTTTTTTGACATCCCTCCATCACTAATACTATAAAATAAATAAAATACCTCCATAAAACACTTCTAAATAATTTATTAACGAGATATAAAATTCAGTTTAAATGTAATCTAATGCGGAAGATATCAAGTCTCTTTAGTTAACAGACTTGTGTCATCATTTAAAATATTTTTTCCTTGCTTTTATAAAAACCCATGCCACACCCAATGTTTTTTACCTCCTCAAATGAATATAAATTATGCAAGACTATAATCATGGTTAACAAATGTGAGAGTAAAGGTAGGCATAAGGATGTTGTATTAAGAAAAAAGACAGACTTCCGTTTGGTGTTGTTATTAAGACTCTTCAATGATTTTATTGCGCGTAATACCTTTACATAGTAACGGTAAAGGAACAGAAGTAACGCAAGACAAGACAAACAAATACATTCAACACTCTTATCTACTTACGGGTGTTTAAATCTACTCATATTTGTATGTGTGCTTGCATACATACATACATACCATATGTATGCGAATGTAAAACGTAAATGGAAGATGTTTATTTTGAATTTATGTTTGTATAAATGAAAAAGAATACAACAACAACAATAACAATAAGAAAAACAAAGTCATTTTCTTTTATTTCCTTCTACCATTCCACAAAATAAGCTCTTAAGTACGAATAACAAACAATACTTTACTGAAATCGTTTATTGAACTCCGTAGCTTTAAATAAAGAAAAGAGAGGAGACCGAGGGGAAAGTAATATAAAATGTTGTTATTTTTACGTTTAGAGGCCTATATTTCAATTATAAAGTGCTTATTTATATTAGGTGTAGGAAAAAAAATGGCCAGAACTTATTTCAACAATGCCACCAATCGCATAGCATTTCCTTTGCCTTTATCCTGCCTTCTCCATGATCTTTTCCATAAATTATTGTCATAAATGATACAACGTTAAGCCCCATAGTTAAGAAGGTAGGTAGAAGTGGATGTCCCCTCGCATTTTCACATTCTCCTCCTGTCCAGGGACTACTCGGAGCTTTCCATGAAGCAACTCAGACTGCCAATATCCATATACAGATCCCCCATGTAGTAGGCCCCCAGGTAACTCTTTCTCCTCCTACCAAGTGCCGGGCATGTACTTGGTAGGGTTTTTTTTTTATTTTTGATTGTACAGTCTTCTAATGCAATTGTTTGCCTGAAGTTGTTGAGAAATTTGGGGGTCGCCGTGGTCTAGTAGGTAGTGTGCTGACTTATTACACGTAAAGCAAGGGTTCGAGTCCCAGGCCATCAAAATAAAAAAAAACTACAAAAAGCATTTTTTGGCGATTTCCTCTCAGCAGATTTCTGGCAAAAACTCTGAGAGTAAATAAAATTGCCATGAAAAGTTTCTCAAAAAAATCTGTCGTTCGGAGTCGACTTTAAACTGTAGGTCCCGTCACTGCTGTATAAAATTAACACACACAACATAAGTAGTGTAAGAGACTGCGGGATTCTTGGGGACCATTGCTGTAGACTGTCTAATGGTGAAGGTATAGCACTGGCCATTTTATAGTCACCTAGCAGCAACTCGTTTCCTTGCCGTTCACATCTTCCGTCTTTCCACCTTTCCTAAATATCTGCACAATGCACTGTATGAGTAGGGGCCATCCCCTGAGAGCTGGTTCTATTAAAAAAAAAACAAAAATAAAGTAGGTTAAGAATAGTCTCATCCTCCTCTTTATCTCCATAGCTTCTGCGGAAATCATTTTCAAGATATTCAAGACCAAAACGCCTTGCATACGTTCCTATAATACAATTCCCCGTAATAACGCCCATAACAGTGCTCAGTTTTTTCTTTGGAGTTTAACTAGAGCCGCCTCGCACGTCTTATACAGCCTTAGCCAGATTTTTTGCGCCTTTCTGCCCGTGACCGAAGCTGCCCATTTACTGTTGACAAGGTCCACAATAGTGTTGTCAGTTAGAAAGGTACCCAAAGGAATCCCTAATGTAGAGAATTCATCAGCGAGTTCGATGGTCGTGTCCCTTCTGCCTAGTTCGTCTGCTTTGCAGTTACCGGGAATGTCCCTATGTTCCGGTATCCATGTGATACAAAAATCATATCGATTCGACCCCTGTAGTTATTCAGCTCAAATACGGTTTGATTTAAATTTTTAGTACTGAATCGCTTGTGTGATGCCGTTTCATTAAATTGTTCATCGTGGCACCCAAATATAGTTGGTTTGGTGGCATATGCCTAGTCCGCTAGCAATGTCATCGCTTCTTATGTGTTAGTCTTTCTGATTTTCATAGACTTTTTGGTTGGATAGATTGGTCGACTAGTGACATGTAAACCTAAAGTATTTCCACAGCCTGTGGCGAATTCTTACCTTAAAATTACGGTAAGCCATGTAAGCCGTAGTCAACACAAGATTGTTGCGTGTGTGGTTCATGAGTTTGGCATGTAAGCCGTGGTCAACACAACTTTGTTGCGTGTGTGGTTCTTGGGTTTGGCAGGGAATCGTTTGGAATGAGCTGCTTTCTTGTGGTCTTAATATGCTGCCTATTACCTATTAACTTCAAGCAATAGATAGCAATTCTGTGACTGAAGGCTTAGCCTTTAACAAACAGTTTATAAAACTTTCTAAGTTAACAATTCATTTGTGATTTACGATATAAAAACTCGAATATTCCTTCTTCTCTCTTTAAATTTTATTTATTTTTTCTCTTTTATTTTTTGATTAAAACTGCGTAAAAATTTTGTCTTTAATTTAACACACTGAAAACGTGATGTTGCCCCTTTTAAATTCGTGTTTGTGCGTGCATGGGTTTATTTCCGCTTTCACGCCATTTTCATTGACATGGCTGGTACATTTCCGGTTTTTATTTTATGTTTCTTTCTCATTTCAAGCATTTCCTTATTGTGTAACTGACGTTTGTATGTTGCCAGCATTTGTTGCTTTTCCAGCGTTTACTGCTGCTGCTGCCTGACTGTTGCTTTTCGTTAAAAAGAAAACACAAAAAAAAAAGGATAACGAAGTAAATTATTTTGTACTCTTCGATTTCCTTTTCTTGTAGCATGTACTTTATCATTTTTCTTTTATGGCTTTTCCTTTTTAGTTTTGTTGTCTTGGTAATAAAAAAAAAAAAACGTATTTTGTTAAGGATTTTCTTTTTAAGTTTAATAGGGCGCTGATGAAAACATTTTTGGTTAAATACGTTTGACCCTTATTTGAACGAATGCTTGGCCACTAGACTGGAAAAGGATTTTATTTCTTTTAACATTATAATTAAGACTTTGGATTTGAAAAAAAAAAACTCTTTTACGCAGTTTATTAGTGAAGTTATAATAAAATACAGGCAGTAAGAACACTTTATATGGTAATTAAAGAAGTTTTTTTTTTACTCAGATGCTGATTTAGCTTCGTATGTTGTTAGACGGATATAGCCGAGATTATGATTGATCCCTTTTACCCGACGTGGTCCATCAATAGTAAATTTTTGCGGTCTTATCTTACGTCTTTTGATGTGGTAGGTAGGATAGAGGATGTACATAGTACCTTATAAACTTATGCAACCCTTGCGCTGACCAACTTTTCCCTCATTGGGTCGGAGGAACTTGGTCAGTACAGCGACTGCGTTCACCTGTGGCGCTATGCGTGCTCAAGTGAGCTTGTGTAATAAAGCTACCACACCAACCTAACCTAACCTAACCTTATAAACTCGCCTAGAGGTTTTTTACGTATTAATCCTAAAAAATTGCATAGAAAAAGGAGTTACAGAAAGCGAGAAAACTGAGAGAGCTAGCTAAACGAAGATTTATGCCTGAATATAGCGAGAGATGTAACTGAATATGCCTGAAATATTCAACCTTATTCTACTAAGACCCAAACAACCACAAAAAAGTTGCTCTATCGTCTTCAACTCCTATTTACTTTCACATATTCTGCAGATACCCGGTTAAGGTTGTTCCCAGATACCCTTCAGTAAACTGACGTTATAATGTCGCATAAAGGAAGCAGTCACCAGTCTTATAATACACTTATTGGACAATGAATCAGTTCTACTACCATTACTTGATGCCTAAATGTCGGTAGTCACATAAAAATCAGATCTCTTAAACATACGTACACGCTAGGGATATCCCGAATCCCGAAATTCGGGGATTTTTGGGATTCACAAAATCCCGATCGTGAAATCACAGGATATTTCGGCATAATTCGTGATCCAAAAATACCGAAAAAAACGGGAAAAATTGCGATTTTCTCTTTATAAAAAATCTTTTAAGAACCGATCCCGTTTGGCATCCCTAGTATATGCATAATTGGTCATTACAACCCTTCACTTAGGATGACGTTCTAGCTTCTCAGACTACTTATGTAGTGTTAATTTATATATGACTGGTGGCACCTACAGTGTAATGTCAGTTGTGAACGACAGATTTTTGAGAAACTTTTTCATGATAATTTGATTTATTCCTAGAGTTTTTATCAGAAAATCTGCTCAGAGGAAGTCGTTTTGATGTCTGACCTGGGGTTCGAACCGTGGCCTCACGTCTAATATACTACCTACTAGGGATGCTAATCGGGAAATCCAGAATCCCGAAATCCCGGGGTTTTCGGGATTCGCAAAATCCCAAATCCCGGGACTTTTACAACTTGTCCCAGGATTTTTCGGAATTTTCGGGATTGTGAATTCAAAAGTATTTTGACCCTACAAAAGGTCCCGAAAAAAAAATTCTTTATCAATTGACTTCGATAATAGCATCTCAGATGCTACTTTACAAAATCCCGAATCCCGGGATTTTTAAAAATCGATCACATTTGGCATCCCTACTACCAACTAGATTACTGCTGCTTCAATCTTTCTAACGTCCTTGCCAGTTTTCTTAGGCGTCATACACAATTCAGTTAGGATTACAACCTACGCCATTTATGTTGTGTGTTTTAATTTTATTGCTTGAGTAGTGGGACCTACAGTTTAATATAAAGCAAATACATAAGTAACTGTGTCCTGGAACTCAATGGAAACTAATTTGATTTAGTCATCGATAAAATTTTTGAAATCACGAATGATTCACGACTTGTATTGCCTTAAAGAGCGTTTGGCTGTCAGCAACAATGGCGTAGGATCATGCATTAGAAGGAATGAAAAATACCGGTGCTCTCATCTGCTTTCGAAAATATATGTTTCGATACAAATTAAAAATTTTTTAGTGTTCCAGGAGGTTTTATTCGGAATTGGAATGGTTTGTACTAAAAATCATAGGCTACACAGACTTTCTTCAGGAATTCTACAGCCTCTGTTTTGATGGTAATGAATGTCATCATTATAATCCAATTGAACAAATTTCAATTCAGAGAACTAAGGGAGACTATATTTTTGCTTAGGGCCATAAGAAAATTTCCTTTCGTATATAGCGACATCAACACACTAGTGATGATATACGTCCCTGTTTTAACTGAGAAATTTTTTAACAGAAGTAAATATTTCAAGTTTTCAATGGTTAGAAAGACTAATAGATTTAAAAATCTGTACCAGTACTAATATTTTGAACCTATTAAATTCCTTCGAATCGGAAAAAACACCCGTAGTGACTTTTCGATACATAAGAACCTTCCCAGAGAAGTTTCTTAAGTAGTTACTAGGATTGTAATGGTTGGGTAGACTACATAAAATCTTTTAACCGACGGTTCAACTTTGGAGGACTGAGACTGGAACTACATTTCCTATGATGTTTCATTTATCGGCTACAGTATTTTTTAAAAAGAAAGATTGTTGTGTAGACACAATTGGAAACAGGATATACAAATCCTACTGTATTCTCAAGTGATAATCAGAGCTGTAAAACCTTGAGAGAGAGAGAGTATAGCAGACAAGAAATGCAGGTTATCGCATAAACTTTTTTTAAATTTTTTCAATTCAAATGTTAAAGTCAACTTTGATGTCAAAAATTTGTTCTGGTTTTTATTATCTTTTATTCATATCCTCCTTTTCAATCGACCAGATTTAAATTAATAAAGAAAACCTTCAATTTTTTTGATTCTTTTTCATTTTACTTTCGTTTTTCCTTGAAATTTCTATTCAACGGAGGTGTACAAAAAGCAACCAGTTGAATGGATACAGGACAGGACAGGACACTTAATGAAAGTCAAATAAATAAACGAAAAAGAAAAATTGAACAAAAAGAATAGAATGAAATAATACCAGGGAATTAAATACCCATTGGATTTAAAGAAGCCAAGAAAAAAAAAAATGTAAAGAAAACTAAACAAGGAAACAAAGAGAAATAATAAAGAAAATGAAAGAAAAGTAAACTGACCCAAAAACATAACACAACAATCGAAATGAAAGGAAGTAAAGAAGGAATTATATAGGCATAGGCCAACAAATAAATCTCCTATGGAAGTGGATACTGCGAAGTCTTCTTATAATATTCCTAAGCTCTACTATCATTAAATATCTGTATATCTGTTTAATATTCCTTGGTATTGATTTAATTCTGGGACAGTCTTTGTTGGTAGCAGACTAAGTCTGCATTATATTATCATACATGGATATAGTAAGAGACAATCTCCTTTTCAGCAGATCCGAAAAGATTCTAAATAAATCAACAGCACCTAAGATGTTGATATAACCGCAGCTTCTGTACTACCTATCCATTCTTTCCAGTACCCGTTTTGAAAGGATATGACTTCCACAAAAGTATTTCTGTTTTATTTCTGTTTCTTTAATCAATTTTTGTTGTTCTAGCTAAGCAGTTAAATAGTCTAATATCGCTCGTAGTAGGATAACAGGGCTGGTAGCTATCGTTGCTTGTGAACCAAATTCCCCGAGTTTTTGGCGTAGTTTTTTTTTTCCGCTGACGAAGAGTAAATGTACCTATCTGCACCATAGGGCAATTCGTCACTATCCACTGTGTGTGGAGCCCTCATTCACTAAATCTCACCCTCCTTTCTTGGACTTTTTGTGCCCACTCTGGAACTACTGTCGTATTACTTCGAAGTGGAGTTCCTCTGGCCATTTGGCCCCTTTATATCTCGATTCGCATCCCAATCTGAGAAGGTGTTTAAACATCAATTCTAATTCTCTCATCCAAGTCAAGTTTCTTAGATTTTAGCAAGGCTTCAGTGCAACAGGCTACACATACATCATTGGTCATTACAACCCTTCAGTCAGGATTAGTGAGCTAGTTTCTTACACCACATATGTTGTGTGTGTTAATTTTGTACATCAGTAGCGGGACCTACAGTTTATAGTCGACTCCGAACGACAGATTTTTGAGAAGCTCTTCATGACAAATTTTATTTATTCTCAGAGTTTTTGCCAGAAATCTGCTGAGAGGAAATCGCCGAAGAAATACTTTTTGTATTTTATTGATATCGGGTCTGGGCTATGCTACTCCAATGTTCAGAAATATATCGCAATAGTTTTCGACCGTGCAGACGACGACTTTGGTCTCAAGATTCCTTCTTTGTAAACTCCATCTCTCACAGTGAAAGAAAGTGTGTTCCGCATCATTATAAATGCTATTTGGTCGTGTCATTTGCCCCACTTTAAAGAGATATTTACAAAAATAACCGTGTCCGGATAACAGCTGTTTTAAATAGTAATTAACCTCACCAAATTTCCTCTCAATTCAGCGGGTAATATATGGGAAAAGTTTTGCCGTCCATCTACCGCATTTCCCTTGCCAGTGTTGTACGGTTCACTTTCTAGGGGTCGTCAATATTTACTGTCTCTCCGTACACATTTTTAGTCTCCCACACTCTCTTCCGCTCGCTTGCCTGTAGATCTATAGGTATTACACCACTGATAGTATTTGGTGTAGTGATGAGTGAATTATGATGATTGTTGTTTCCTACCTCTTTTACCACCAGATGGCGGCACAACCAGACTTTTCTGTGATGTTATCCTTTTTTCCATTTCCAGCTGATAAGGAAATATTTCTTCGGCAACTTCCTCTTAGCAGATTTCTGGTAAAATCGCTGCTAATTAATAAAATTGCCATGAAAAATTTCTCAGAAACCTAACCTTAAGAGTCCCGGCTCTCCTGTATAAAATTAACACTCACAACATATGTGATGTGAGAAACTAAGTCGTAATCCTGACTAAAGGGTTGTAATAACCAATTGTGTGTGTACAGTGGCGAGCAGAAGTGAGTGCATGTTCACAATACTAAGTTCCGTCATCCTCAAAAACAAAACCTTACAAGCAAATACAAAAATTATTTTAATTTTTTATTTTATTCTTAACAAATAATAGTAAAAAATAATAATTAATGAAATGAATTCAATGAGTTTGAATGGAAAAACCAAAATAACCCACATAAACTCAATTTTGCACGTTTCAAGAAAATTCAAGAAAGTAAACCAATTTCTTTCCTTCCCTAAGGACAATGTACAATGGGTCAATTTCGACCTCCGGGTACTGTGCTTGACTTGACCGACAGGTGCACGTCCTCTAACCTAACCTAACCAATTTCTTCATTTGGTCCATAGAACCTTATTAGAAATAGCTTGATTTACGCGGTTTAATATGCTTTCTATCAAATTTTCAATAACATCTTTTGGAATTCGATTCCATTCTGCATTTATACGCTCCCAAAGTTTGAGCATGTTTGTTGGGGCTGTTTCATGCTGCCCGCGCCGGCTTTTTCACGAATGACCAAAGATTTTCAATCGGATAGAGGTCGGGACTTTATGCTAGCCATTCCATCAACTGAAAATTTTGTTTCCCACTCTATATCTTTACAATTTTTGCTGTGTGCTTCGGATCACTATCCTGTTGAAAAATAATTTCTTATTCGAGATAAGCATATTTGTCTATAAAATTCGGAAGATGGGTTTGCAGAATCTTTAGATAGTCTTTTTTCGCATGATACCATCTACTAAATATAGAGGGCCAACGTGCAACCATGTTAAGCATCCCTAAACCATTATATTTTCGCCGCCATTTTTAATAGGTTGCTTCACATGGTACCCTTGATAATGTTCCCCAGGTCTTCGGGGAACCTACTTTTCAGGTATGTATATCAAATAGTTCAAGGCAATAGATAGTTTTTTTTTTTTATAAAACCAGCACTCAAGGAATGGCCCCTGCTCATGCAGTGCATTGTGCAGGTTTTTAGGAAAGGTGGAAAGGAGTAAAATGCGAACGGCAAGGAAACGAGTTGCTGCTAGGTGACTATAAAATGCTCAGTGTTATATACATTCACCATTAGACAGTCTACAGCAATCGTCCCTAAGAAGCCCGCAGTTTCTTACACCACTTATGTTGTGTGTGTTAATTTTATACAGAAGTAGCGGAACCTACAGTTTAAAGTCGACCGAACGAGAGATATTTTTTTTAAGAAACTTTTCATGGCAATTTTATTTACTCTCAGAGTTTTTGCCAGAAATCTGCTGAGAAGAAATTGCCGAAAAAATACTTTTTGTAGTTTTTTTATTTTGATGGCCTGGGACTCGAACCCTTGCTTTACGTCTAATAAGTCAGCACACTACCTACTAGACCGCGGCGACCCCCAAATTTCTCAACCACTTCAGGCAAACAATTGCATTAGAAGACTGTACAATCAAAAATAAAAAAAACCCTACCAAGTACATGCCCGGCACTTGGTAGGAGGAGAAAGAGTTACCTGGCGACCTACTACATGGAAGATCTGGATGAACTGTCATACATGGATATTGGCAGTCTGAGTGGCTTCATGGAAAGCTCCGAGTAGTGCCTGGACGGGAGGAGAATATGAAACTGTAGCATTACAATGGGACCTAAGTGTGGTCTCCATCGAGAGGAGAGCCACTTCTATCTTCTTAACTACGAGGGCCTGGGACTCGAACCCTGGCTTTACGTCTAATAAGCCAGCACACTACCTACTAGACCACGGCGACCCCCGTGGTCATAGTTACCGGAAGGCTCACTATCCGATTGTGGCAGTAGGAAAGAAGGTAGGTTGAAGTAGTAGCTTTGCTCACTTGCGTACGCAGCTTCTATATCGACCGAGTGACACTAAACTTCCTATGAATTTCTGAAATGAATGAACTATTGACTTCAAAACAAATTTCTGTAACAAGCAAATAATGAAACTAAATACTGGCCTAAGTAGGACCTCTTTGAGGGGGTTCCACACCTAATCTAACCTAAACTAAATAAGATCATATCTTGTAATTTTGAAAGCAACTTCTTTTTCTTTTGGTAAAACCTTAAGGGCTTTGAATGTTTAGTCATCCTTTAATTATAGATTTTGTTTACAAAACTAAAGAATAATATTCCAGAAGGCTGTAGGGCATCTAAGTTCCAGAAATGATTATTCATTTAACAAAAGAATTTTCTACAAATTAAAGCCAAGAGCCATGGAGTTTGAAAAAGAAAATATTACCAATGATTGTTTACTGACACTAGAGTGTTGCTTATTTATTGTTTTTGTATTTCAATTTGTTCCAACCCAGAGCAAATGTCATGGGAAATTACGAACAGAAGTCCAGGCAAAATAAACAAACGGGAATAACAAATAAAGTTTTCATTTTGTTTTTGCTTTTCAACACATTTCAAGTTTTGTTTTCTGTCTCTATTTATGCCTTTAATGGTTCAGTAATGTATGGCCACTGAAGCGTATGATTGATACACATTAATTGATAATACTCATACGCCCCATATAGTGTGTTATAGTTTACATATGTAGTATGTATTTGCTTTTGAAACACTTACTCTTTTCAATTAAATTTTAGTTTCCTTCTATTGAAATTATTCAGAGGGAAAACAGTGTTTGCCTTGGAGAGTATCTGCTTTAGCGTTAGGTGGTAATGAATAGGGGGTATTCCCTTTTATAATTGCATTATTAATGCTTAAAACACTGTGAATATCAAAAACTTTCCATTTATTCAAATGTAATTCGTGTGTATTTGAATGAAAAAAAAAAAAATTCACCCTTTTATTGTGCTAAAATCCTTAAGGCTATGACTTTAACTTTCCCTTGTTCTAACATTTGTTTTCGAAATCCTTTAAGTTATGGCTTAATGGCCAAAGGAAGAAAGAGAGAAAGAAGGACCATAAAAGATCAAAAAAATTATTCTGTGTCAAAGGCCATAAACCAAATAAACCTTAAACATGAAAATCATTCAACTGTATTACCATTTAACCAAACGCTACTAAGCCAAAGCCGTGTAGTGGTGGTTGTTACTTTAAAAGTTTTGTTAACTGCGGTTGAATGACTTTCACTGACTTGGGGTTATACTCGTGCATACGTTAGCAGTGGGTTGTACTAACTAAAGTTTTCATTGGCAATAAAACCGTGTTAATTTTATTATAATTGTTTTACATTTTTCCTTTTTAAGTTTATTGCTTTTAGCCAGTTAATAGATAAAAAAAATAGGACAAAAATAAAGTTCAAAAAAATTTTTAAAAATTAAAATTTTAACAGCATATGAATGATTAAGCTTGATAACGAATGTTGCAAGAAATTTAATTTATTTTTATTTTAATAAAATGAAAACCTTAGTGATCTTGGTGCCTTGAAGATCATGAAAATGTAATCCTCCTTACATACATTACCTCCAGGATTAATGGAATTTAAAGCTCCAAGTTCGTCTGTGGGGTCTAGTAGACTATGTTCAGCTCATCTGATCCAAATTTTTCAAACCTATTGAATTGATTAGGGGAAGTGTATGATATTGAATGTAAATTCAAAAATTTGTGTTTTCGGTATTTTCTCTGGGCTAAGGTGATGTTTAAAGTCGCCGTGGTATAGTAGGTAGTGTATTGGCTTATTAGACGTATAACCAGGGTTCGAGTCCCAGGCCAGACATCAAAACAAAATACAAAAAATATTTCTTCGGCGATTTCCTCTCAGCAGATTTCTGGCAAAAGCTCTGAAAGTAAATAAAATTGCCATGAAAAGTTTCTCAAAAATCTGTCGTTCGGAGTTGACTTTAAATTGTAGGTTATGTTATAAAGTTATGTTATAAGTTACATGCATACATAACTGGTCATTACAATCCTTCAGTCAGAATTATGAACCTAGTTTTCATACGATAAGTTGTGGCACACTAATCACTTTCTCATTCATTGCCCATCATAGTCAACAAATAGCGTAATAGAGAAAGATTTTTGCAAATGAACCTTGTCGTTAGCTTGGTTTGCATGGTTTAGGCTTTACTAGAATATTAAAATCGTTTGTGCTTGAATAAATCAAAAGCGTGGTTAGTTCTTTGATTTTCTGGCCCATTTTTTTGTCAAGGCTGACTGCAGCTTATTCGTTATTGAAACTGTTCTATTGAAACATATTGGTGATGACAGAGTTCAATGGCTGATATAATGTCGTCGATATCAAATACCACTCCCCCTGACGTATATTTTTACATTTCAAATTTCACACCGGTAACTCAATGAAATCATTTATCTTGTACTTAAGTTGAGATTGGAAATATCTTCTTACATTGTAATTGGGCTCGCCGTGGTGTCGTTTGGAGTCGACTTTAAACTGTAGGTCCCGCCACTTCTGTATAAAATTAAAACACACAACATAAGTCGTGTGAGAAACTGCGGGTTTCTTGGGTACGATTGCTGTAGACTGTCTAATGGTGAAGGTATAGCACTGGTCATTTTATAGTCAGCAGCAGCAACTCCTGTCCTTACCGTTCGCATCTTCCTTCTTTCCACCTTTCCTAAACCTGCACAATGCACTGCATGAGTAGGGGCCATCCCCTGAGTGCTGGTTTAATAAAAAAAAATAAAAAAAAAAAACACAGGCTTTCTATATTTCTTTCTGGGCAATCAGAAGTACCAGCTTGATTTAAGAATACTCTTGGGTATACTCTAACACTCATTGATAATGGGAAAAGTCCAAAGAACTTTTATTTAAATATTTTTTTTGAAATTCTGAAGAAAAAGGGGACTATGGAAGATCGAAAACTGTCAAACTGATGAAAATGTTATGAAAATCCTGACTGAATCCTCTACAAGTTATTACGGAACGCCCGGTTTTACAGAGCAGATGAGATCATAAAAAATCTTCTCCTTTGACCTGACCTTCTTTGGCTTCATAAAATATTAGCATCTAGTGATGAAGTGGGTCAGTGTTTTCTTTAGGAAAGTATACTAAATGAAAGTCCCTAAAGTTAGGAATAACGCGTAGAATTGAAGTAAAAATAAAGTCTCAATCCTCAATCTCTGCTCGAGTCTAATACTAATGATTTTTTTGTGTTATAAGAAGCGAAATATAAGTACAGTCAACCCTCCTATAACGCGGTACTCTCAGAATGCGGTTTCCTTATAACACGGGACTGAAATTGCGATAGCCCTCCTATAACGCGGTACTCTTATAGCGCGGTTTGCGTTCAACTTCATCACATAAGTTCCTTTCGCACAGCCTCTGAACGAATAGTAACTAGATATTGTAAGAGGGCTTAATATAAGTTTTATTTTCCACGCAAAAGTATAGCCGAGATACAGTACCGTTCAAAACAATAGCAGTTGGATTTTCAATTTAAAAAAAAAATGAATGAAGATGAACCAAGTGGAGATAAATACTAAAAAAATTTCATCATTTTACAAGTCTTTTTTAATTTTGTTGGAAATCAGTCTTTTAGTATCGTTTTTATTTAATTTTTTTTTTTTTATCAATCCTTATATGAACTCTTGAATCCAATAAAAATAATATTAAATTTATCTTGCCTTTCTTGGTCTCCATATAATACGGGTACGGTTTATAGCGCGGTTTTCATACAACGCGGTAGATGGTTTCTATAGAATTAGGAATTAGCCTGGTTTGTACATGAAATCCAAGTTTCTTATAGCGCGGTTTCCATATAACGCGGTTTGCACTCACCGCGTTATAGGAGGGTTGACTGTAATTGTTAGGAAAAGTTATATTGGACAAACACGCTACACAACCAATGGAATATGCAGAATGTCATATGCTAGTGCATAAATATATTCGAATATATGTACACTCATGTTTCACAGGGAAATGATTCATTCTCCAACAGATCCTCATGATCTGCTGACAACAAAGACCAGTTTCCTGGACATATATACATACATCCTATACATACATACATAATTGACCATTACAACCCTTCAGTCAGGATTACGACCTAGTTTTTTAGACCACTTATTTGGTGTGTGTTAATTTAATACATAAGTGGCGGGATATGCAGTTTAAAGTCGCCAGTTTGGGGCTCGCCGTCATGTAGTAGGTACTGTGCTGGATTATTAGACGTTCGAGTCCCAGGCCAGACATTAAAATAAGAAAAATACAGAAAAAAAGTATTTTTTCGGCGATTTCTTCTTTTTCTCTTCTTGAAAAGTTTCTCACAAATCTGTCATTCGGAGTCGACTTTAAACTGTAGGTTCCGCCACTTCTGTATAAAATTAACACACACAACATAAGTGATGTGAAAAACTGCGGTCTTCTTGGGGACGATTGCAGTAGACAGTCTAATGGTGAAGGTATAGCACTGGCCTTTTTATAGTCACCAGTAGCAACTCGTTTCCTTACCGTTCGCATCTTCCCTCTTTCCACCTTTCCTAAAAACCTGCACAATGCACTGCATGAGTAGGGGTCATCCCCTGAGTGCTGGTTTCATAAAAAAAAGAAAGTCGATTCTGAATGATAGATTTGTTGTTGAGAAACAACTCTCAGAGTTTTTGTCAGAAATCTACTGAAAGGAAATCTAAGAAGAAATATTTCTTCGAACATCGTTTTGTTCCAGATGTTTGAATTGAGGTTTGAATCGTGCCATCACGTCTAAATAAGCTAACACACTAGCTGCAGTACGTGGACTAGACTGTGTAGTACTTCAGTAATTATTTAAAAAATTTTACCTTTTAGCCTTCAAAATTTGTTGTCCAAAAACAAAAAAGAAAAAATTCAATTTCATTTTAAAAAAGTGATTATAAATTAAAACATCATGGCAGTTGGATTTCAAATGATTTACTTTAATTTGTTCTCATTTGATGGCATTGGCATTGCATTGTCATGTCGAATACACAGCAGCTGTGACTTTGTAATAAAATTTCAATTAAAGATTTAAGGATTTCGTTCATTTCACCCATAAACGACAATAAATCTTTCATTCCTGCCTTTACTTTTTATGGTAATCTTTTTTAATTAAAAAAAGAAAACAGCAAATGGAATTACTAATGAGTTGCCAGACGGAATTAAAACACCTGTGCGGTATAATTAATGTTAATTTTATATTTATTAAACGTTGAGCCCCGGAACGACACAAAACATTTAAGTTAAATTTGTGGTGTTTCCATGGAGTACACATCTCTAAAGGAAGATTTTTTAAATATATTTCTGTATTTGTTTTTTTAATTATTCGTCTCTTTAATATTCTTTAAATACCGGAAATACATGTGGTAAGAATTATGCATAAAATTAACACACACAACACACGAGGTGTTGAGAAGTTAGGTTGTAATCCCGGCTAAAGGGCAGTAGTGACTAGGGATGCCAAATGGGAACGACTTTTAAATAATTCGGGATCCAAAAATCCTGAAAAATCACGGGAAAAATTGCGATTTTCTCTTAATAATAAAAATATTTTGTTAACAAAATCATTTGTATTCCAATTATGTACAGCTGCGTGCAACTAATTAAGGACACGAAGCTTACATGTGAGCTTGAAGCAAAATATACAAATTGTTGTATGCTATTGTCAAAATTTGGCCAAGTTTAGTTAATTAAACTCTTAGTAGTAGAAAATAGCCTACTTTGATTTTTACAACTTGCCATAAGTTCTAAATCGGATTGAGATCTGGACTGCATGAAGCCCAATCAAGTACAGTGACCGTATTGTTTAAAAACCATTGTTTGACGTGATGAGCCAGCCGTATGCTTCGGGTCATCATTTTGTTGAAATATCCATTCTACTGGCATATTCTCCTCAGAACTCGGCATCTATATATTGTCCATGTTTCCGTAAATTTTATGCAGCGGCCCAACACCGCATGACGACATAGCACCGCAAAGTGTAATAGAATCTCCTACATGCTTTAAAGTGGCCCGGGTGTATCTTGGATTAAATTTTTTTAACTTTGGCTAGCGAACATTTTTTTTCCATCGGGAGAGACTCTGTTCTTTTTGTTTCATCCGAAAATAACACTCCTTTCCATTCCACAGTAGTCCAATGGCGGTGTCTTTTTCCGTACTCTATTTGCTTCTTTCGGTTACCCTCAGACAACAATGGTTTCTTTCGGGAAATTCGTTCAAAGAGCTTAGCTTCTCGTAATCGTCGTTTTACTATGTCTACATATGGTATTGCTCCGTTTTTACCAACGACTGCTATCCGAATTTCATTCGCTGATTTATGCGGATGTTTTTTCGGCTGGCGTAATTCGGCTTCTTTGTTTACGAGGCACCTTTTCAGCTGTCGAATGTTTTCTGAAATATTGCACCGCTTTGAAAACCATTGTTTTAGAAACTTTTAAGGCTGCTGCCATCTTCCAATAAGAGCTTCCATCCTGATGCATTTGTAAAATAATCTTTCGAGTACTGAGTATGTGAAAATCTGATTACTTCGTTGCCTCGTAGATGTCAAGCTGTTATCGACAATAATGGTTTTGCCTCTGCCATTTGCCCATTTGTTGGTAAAATAGTTCCAAGATAGCTTTATGCAGCTTGTAAATATTCACCTCTACCAACTACTGATGTAAATAAATCTATTTCTTTGGACAGTTGAGTATCTAAATCAGTTACCCTTTTAATTCGTTAATTTGTTATCACTGGAAGTAGGGTTTTTCTCATCTGAGATGCTATTATCGAAGTCAAGTGATATAGAATTTTTTTTCAGGACCGAAAATTCCTGGGACAAGTTTTTAAAAATCCTGGGATTTCGGGAAGTCGCCGTGGTCTAGTGGGTAGTGTGTTGGCTTATTAGACAAAAGGCCCGGGTTCAAAAACGAAAAATATTTCTTCGGCGACTTCCTTTTAGCAGATTTCTGGCAAAGACTCTGGGAGTAAAAATTGCCATGAAAAGCTTCTCAAAAATCTGTCGTTTGGAGTCGACTTTAAACTGTAGGTCCCGCCACTCATGTATAAAATTAACGCACACAACATAAGTGGTGTGAGAAGCTAGGTCGTAATCGTGACTGAAGGGTTGTAATGGCCAATTATGTATGTATGTGGGATTTCGGGATTCGGGATTTCCCGATTGCCATCTCTAGTAGTGCCCAACTACCTATGTATGCAAGTTCCATAACTAATAACTTTTGAACTGAACAAGAAGAAAAACAAAAAAGTTCATTGATCTTTATTAAATTTTAATTAAACAATAAGCCAGTCTCCATAATTAAATGTCAAAAACAAAAAGAATACCCAAGAAAAAAAAAACAATTTTTTTTTCGAATTCTCTGTCTGAATCCAATTTCAATGTTTTTAATGAAGACATTTTGTTGTTTGTACTTGAAATTTAAATTCCATTTCATGTTTTTGCAAGTCATAATTTGTAAAAAAAAAGTTTAAATTGTTTGTAAATGTTTAAAACAAAATCTCTTATGTCCGTTTATAGCATTGCCTCTTTAGAGCCTTAAATTGCTCAAAATCTTTTGGTATCTACTTGTACAAATTTAAAAAGTGTTTTTTATGTTCTAAAAACTTTGGCACACACAATTAAAAAGACCAGAAGGTTTAAATTAGGGTAAGGTCGACTTGAAGATTATCTACACCATGTGAAAAATTTTTTAAAAATAAAATTTTTACAATTATGGCATGTGAGAATTCTGCCACAATATTCTTTAATAAAAGTCGCCGTAGTAGAAGGCTTATTAGACATAAAGTCAGGGTTGGAGCCCTAGGCAAGACATCAAAATAAAATACAAAAAGTATTTCTTCGGTGATTTCCTCTCAGCAGATTTCTGACAAAAACTTTGGGAGGAAAAAAACCCTGCCATGACAAAGTATCGCAGAAATCTGTCGTTCGGTGTCGATTTTAAACTGTAGGTCCCGCCACTTAACACACACAAGTGGTGTGAGAAACTAGGTCAATAATCCAGACTGTAGGGTTGTAATAACAAATTGTGTGTGTAAATATTCTCTAACTAAGTTTGAGAACTCTTATTTTATAGTGTCCAACACCTTGCAGTGTTATACATACATAACATGTCATTACAACCCTTTAGTCAGGACTACAAACTGTTTTTCACATAGAAGTGTTAAAGGATTCGACTGGTTTACCGCCTCTTGTTACGATAAGGTTCATAACCAGATTTTTGTACAGTCCTTCTGTATAACAATCAGGATTATTCATATGCTTTTAAGGTTATTTTGCTAGACCGAAGTCATTGTCTTTTGTTTTTTTTTGTGAGAAGGAGGAAAAATGCTTTATGCATTCATGAAGGTCGGCACCATTCATGGTATGTCGGACTCTCCCACTGGGTATACCGACAAAAACCCACCTTGTCTCTTCCCCGGGGTATCATTCCACCTCGGAACCACGGTTGTATTACTTCGAGATGGACCCCTTTTTAGCACCTGTGCCAGTTCTATCATTGCCAGCCTGCGTCCAAGCTCCGCTCTTCCATTATTCTACAGCGTCTAGGTCCTATTTTTTCATTCGCAGTACATAGTGCACAAATTGTTTTACTCCGTTCCAGTTTTCTCTGCTGTTTATCATTTTCAGCACGACGTTAGTGACACTAATAATGCCGACTTCAGCTTTGAGATCCTGACGTCTAACATTTCCTCCTCCTCGTAGATGCAGAATGGGGAGCGACAAACAAATAACGGTAATATTCTTACAAGCCCTTAAATTTATTACCAATACTATTAACGATTTTTGATAAATTTTTAGACTAATTCTTTACTTAAAGAGGCTTGGAGTTGTTTAACTTTAAAAAATCATAAGGATTGAAGAATATTTGTCGGATTTTAAATTAGAATTAGTCGGAGTTGGAGTCGATTATTTTAACTGCTATTACCATCTCCATACAAAATTGGTTTATTTGTTTTTGTTATTTTAAGAAACATACTACTACCACATAGCATCGACTTTATATTCATAAGGGTTTGTATTCAAGTAGGTCCTACTGCGTCAAAATTCGTTGGCTAAAACTTTTAGAGTCTAGGGCAATAGTCTAGGGTTAACATCTAACGTTGCCCAAAAGTACTTCTTCGGTAAAGCTGTACATATTGTGTCGTTGTGTTACCTATAGCTGTGAGCGGTTCTTCCCATTGAGTTCTACTCTTTTCCATGACCACGTTAACCTCTCTTTCGTTTAGATGGCAGAGGCTTTTCTGCGGGAATTCTATAATTGCTAAAGCTCCTGATAAATTATATTTTGTGGCCAAAATAAAAGTGAAAATGATTTGCTTAGAAATATTGCTCAATGACATAACTGCACATAGAAAGGATAAATATTTCTATACATACGCACATAATTGGCCATTACAACCCTTTAGTCAGGATTATTGACCTAGTTTCTCACACCACTTATGTTGTGTGTGTTAATTTTATATATAAGTGGCGGGACCTACAGTTTAAAGTCGACTCCGAACGATAGATTTTTGAGAAACTTTTCATGGCAAATTTTATTTAATCTCAGAGTTTTTGCCAGAAATCTGCTGAGAGGAAATCGCCGAAGAAATATTTTTTGTATTTTATTTTGATGTCTGGCCTGGGTTTCGAACCCCGACTTTACGTCTAATAAGCTAACGCACTACCTACTATACCACGGCGACTCCAAATATTACTATGCTTACGTCTTATTTGTCTTGTGTAGAACTGGACCTATGTGGAGTATGAATTTTTAGAAAACTTTCAAATCAAACTCCATAAAATTATTGTTTTAATCGAATCCAATATTTTCACAATAAAAAAAAGCTGTTGTGGCAAATGTTTTTAAAAACAGAATCTATTATTATTGGCAATTTGCTCCCAGAACTACAACAATTACAAGGCATTGTTTACCAATTACCTCTAATTAATGTTGCACAGCAAAACTTTTAAAAACAATTTTTTAAATTTCTTTGTTAAACCATAACTGCTGCCTTCGTAACATCAGCACCAAGTCATTGGGTTATACAATAAAATCTCATATAGAATGCTTCCGTTGTATATGTATTTGTGTATACATGTGTAGACATAAGTAGGAAATAACACATACTACCACTATAAGCAAATAACAAGTAACACATGTATGCAGGGCAGGAGAGTAGGAATTGTAACAATTTAACAAGAAAACATTCAAACTTAATGATTCTATGTAAGCTATAGAAAGAGAAAGATTGCGGGAGTGAAAGAAAGAGAGGCAGAGTGTAAAAAATAAGGAAAGAAAAATATTGAAGAGCATCTCTTATAAAAACCGAAACACTTTAAAAACTTTCGGTTCTTCTATTAAGAGCCACTTGTGCAGAAAGTTTTTGAGAAAAAGAACACTGGACAAGAGTTTTAAAGTTCGGAATTATGCAAGAATCTATAGAAGAATGAAAAGAACAAAATTGTGTGAAATTTTAGGAAAAAAAAAATTTTATTTAAAGAACAATTTTTTTTTTTAAATCCGAGTGCGATAAGTTTTCTTTCAAAGGATAAGTTTTAAAAAATAGAAGAAAATTGAATTAAAACTTCAACGATTTTGCGATAATGTCCAATGAAACTGATCGTTATTAAATCAAGGTAAAATGGCAATAAAGATGTTCAAATCAGAATTAATGGTTAGAGAGGATGTGCTTTGTATTTAGTGAGAGCAAGTAAATCCCTGTTTTACTTACTATCACTTGCATTTCAGTACTGCAAACAACTGTGAAGCTATACGTGTACTAGACAAGAGACAAAAACAGTTCACATATATTAGAAGCAGTGGTGTTGTGCTAATTTTTTTTACCGGATCGCGTTCCGTACTTCTGTTAACGGTTCGGAAAAACAAGCCGGTTCATTCCGGTTCAAGCGCTGGTTTATAAAAATACATAAAAAATTCATCAAAAATTAGAAAAAAAATCAGCAATTCTTTTTATTTTTTTTTTGTTTCAAAACGTCAGCCAATTCTCGTTATCTTTAGTTCCGGAACGCGTTCCTGTCCAAAAAGGAAGTACCGGAACGACGCTCCGAAGCGTTCCGGCTCGACAACACCACTGATTAGAAGTCAATGAACGCATGGTAAAAATCCCAATTAATATAAAGGACATAAACTTTCTTCTGTTTGTCGCCGTGGTCTTGTAGGTAGTGTGTTGGCTTATTAGACGAAAGGCCCGGGTTCGAATCCCAGGTCAGACATCAAAACGAAAAATATTTCTTCGGTGACTTCCTCTCAGCAGATTTCTGGGAAAGACTCTGAGAGTAAAAATTGCCTTGAAAAGCTTCTCAAAAATCTGTCGTTCGGAGTCGACTTTAAACTGTAGGTCCCGCCATTCATGTATAAAATTAACGCACACAACATAAGTGGTGTGAGAAGCTAGGTCGTAATCCTGACTGAAGGGTTGTAATAGCCAATTATGTATGTATGTAAACTTTCTTCTGTATAAAAAGTAACACACACAACATAAGTGGTGTGAGAAACTGCGGGCTTCGTGGGTACGATTGCTGTAGACTGTCTAATGGTGAAGGTATAGCACTGACCATTTTATAGTCACCAGCAGCAACTCGTTTCCTTACCATTCTCATCTTCCCTCTTTCCACCTTTCCTAAAACCTGCACAAAGCACCACATGAGTAAGGGTCACCCCCCTGGTTTTATATAAAAAAAAATTAAAAATACAATCTAGAGTAATATGGTTGCCATCTATACATACATACATAATTGGTCATTATAACCCTTTAGTTAGGATTACAACCTGGCTTCTCACACCACATATCGCTCCTTTATTGCAATATAGTCATATCTCAAAAAAACTTGAACTTGGCAAAATACGATTTAAATTCTCAAGACATAAGTCCTATGACCTAATTGCCGCAAATATATTTTGCTATAACTTCGGTTCAGCTTGGGATAAAAAATAGATTTTTTTTCAACATGTACAGAAGGTCTAAAAGAGCAGTTTTGCTTAAGTAACTACAAATTTTTAATTTTTTGAGATATGACTATGTTGCAATAAAGGAGCGATATGTTGTGTGTGTTAATTTTTAAGATGAGTGGTGGAACCTACAGTTTAAAGTCGACTTCGAACGTCAGATTTTTTAAATAATTTTCACGGCAATCTGATTTACTCTCAGAGTTTTTGCTAGAAATTTGCTGAACCGCCGAAGAAATTTTTTTTCATATTTCGTTTTGATGTCTGATCTGGAATTTGAACTGTGGCCTTAGCTCTAATAAGTCAACACACTACCCTACTAGACTATGGCGACTATAAAAATCAAAAATCGAAATCTATTTGTATAAATCAGTAATTGTTAAGGAAATACTACAGATTTGAGTTACTGATAACAATTGAAACTTTTCAGAGTCTAGAGTAATAGGGTTGCCAACTTTCGTTACATAAAAATAAAGCCTCTATGAAAATGTAAGGGATTTTTATATTGCATGATCATCACGATCAGCTTTGCTAATTGAGCCCTAGTATATGTACTTGATCTTCCTGTGATGTTTTTGTTGGTAACGTTAAGCTTTCGGGTAATTCGCAGTCAGAGAGTTTTCTGGGTGTATTCTTCCCAAGGTGATTGAAACCATTTATTTTGTAAAATTAGAATATCTTGAGGACAACATTAATTGCTAAAGGTTTTAAACTTTAAACTTCGCCCATAAAATTGATTCGCTCATGCTACTTGAAACCAATAACCTGTGAATTGAACTAATCAAAGTCAATACAATTTCCTTTGCAGGATACACGTTAATATAATCCCTAACACATACATAGCGTATGTAGTAATGTCATTCTCTATTTATGTAATTACTTCAGTAGCATTTATTTTAATTAAAAGAACGATATACTGATACACTCACTGAGTATTGTTTTATTGCTTTGCCATTAGGAAGAACATTTTGTATCCTTTAGCAATCCTTGTAGAACTTAATAAATATTTACTTCTTAATTATTTTACTTTTACAAAAAAAAAACAATTTCTTATATGAGCATTAGATTTAATTGTTAAAGAAGTCAAATAAATTCATTAAAAGCTTACTTTGTAAATCCCCTTTTTTTTTGTTTAATGGCTGCCGGGTAAATACAACCAGAAGAGAATTATCATGAATATTTATAATATTGTTGTGGTAAAAATGAATTTAGGTTTTTGTTTATTAAATGGTGTTTGTAAATTATTTAATTACTTTCTATATTTAGAATATAAATATTATACTTAAATTAAATACATTTATAAATACAATATTCAATTGGCATTATTTTTAATTCATAATTCATTTTAGGAAGTCCATAGCGATCATTACAGCATATTGATCACTAGATGTAAATACTTAAAGATTTAGTTTACCCTAGAACGATTACAGAAACTGTAAGAACGGGGAAAAAGATAAGCCTTCTGAATACTGAATACTGGTGTTTTGATTTTAGATCGCTTAACATTAAAACTGTAAACAAAAGCTACACAAACAAAACAATGCAGTAAACAAACCTGTTTACAAACTATCGTATTGCTTAATATAACAACAAACACCAGCATAAGAAAATGGTAAACATACATACATAATTGGCCATTACAACCCTTCAGTCAGGATTACGACCTAGCTTCTCACACCACTTACGTTGTGTGCGTTAATTTTATACATGAGTGGCGGGACCTACAGTTTAGAGTCGACTCCGAACGACAGATTTTTGAGAAGCTTTTCATGGCAATTTTTACTCTCAGAGTCTTTGCCAGAAATCTGCTGAGAGGAAATCGCCGAAGAAATATTTTTCGTTTTGATGTCTGACCTGGGATTCGAACCCGGACCTTTCGTGTAATAAAGCCAACACACTACCAACTCGACCACGGCGACTATCAAAAAATGGTTAACAAGTAAACAAAAATATACCAACAACACTACAATAATAAACGTAAACAACAATGTTTACAATTACAGAGATTTCGAGAAGACGAAGTTATGAACGTTCGCCTTCAAGAACATTTATCAGAGCGTTTACTTTGCGAGGTAAAAAAGGCGACTGAGTTAGTAAAATTCAGGTCAATCTTGTGTGAAGACGCTGTGTGCTTGAAAAGAGTAATCTTGGTTTGAAGATCTCTGTTACAAATATCTGTCGAATAATTGCATAGAAATTGTTATTGTTTATGAAAAGAAGAATAACTTATAAAGAAATTGTTGTTGTTTACATCAAGTTGTGAACAGTGGCATACAGAATAATATACGAATTATAAAGAATTTTAATTAAAACTGAATACAAATTGATTTATATTTTATTTGTAATCTACGAGCTCATATTTTAAATATTTTTAAAAAATAAAAACGTAACAATATTCTGTATTATTAAATTCTATTGTAGGCACATTATTTGTTAGCTTTGTTTGATAAACATTGAGTTGCTTCTCTTGATAGTAAAAGTAGTGCTCTAATGTAAATTTTCCTTAATGGTTATGAGAGTGTTGGTAATACGTCTGTTTTCCAGAGTGGACCATATTGAGGTTATCGACAGTTCTTTCGTAGTCTATGAAAGCTAGGAAGATTGTTCGTTTATTGTGTAAAGCGTGTAGATTTGGTTCACATATGATCCTAGCATTTTAAATCCAATCTGTTAGGTTAGATTTCAGTACGTGTGCCTGTCATTGGGACTCGGAGATCATAATAAAACATTCTAATACGTCTTAAAGGAAGAGAGTTTATTTTGAACAGATTTTTTGATAGTTGGAGGAATTCAATGTTGGAGATATAAATATAGGTTATGGTGGTGTCTCTGAGAAATTTTTGAGTCTGAGTGCGTTTCGAGAAATTTGTAATAATTTAAAACAAAACATGAATAAAAAGTTGAATTAAATAAATAAATAAAAATTAATTAAATAAATAAAATAGATTTTAAGCTAGCTAGAGCATTAGAGAGCCATTTTAAAAATTTGAAAAAAACAATTCATAAAAGAAATTTATTTGAAATTCCAAAATCCAGAAGATTTGTTTACTCAAACATTTTGAGTACGTGATTTATTTTTACGTGATTTGGTGCGAGATAAATAAATCCTCGTCTTTCCAATGAATTTTAAAATTCATATTCATGTACATAGACATGTTGATGAATAAATTTAAATAAAACATGAGAATAAATGGTAATATTTGATGTATGAATGTGTATATCTGTTATACTCAAAGTAAACTTTTTCAATTTTCTTTTTTAAGGAATGATTTGCAAACAAAATCTTTATTAAGACAGAAAACTCATAAGCAAAAAAGGCAAACGGAAATAAATTTTGCTCATTTAAAGGTAAATTTCAGGATGAGTAACATTTCATAAATTTAACGTACAATTTAGAACACTTTACTCTAATGTTAATGTAAAGAATTACATTAAAAACATTAGGGTGGTAATTATTTCATAAACGTTCTGATTAAATTGCAAACTTAGGTACACAGAA